>JABFQM010000011.1:0-86430 GCA_022816865.1 Zelostemma sp. ZL-2020 | reverse complement strand
CCACGCAGTAAGCAGAGTTGGGTAACACATATTCCTGTATTTCCTCGCAATCTAGAACCACATTACATAAATTCATGTACGAGTACGGAACACGTTCCGCGATAGTGTACAGTCGAGATACAACGGCCCGGGCTACGCTTCTAATTCCGATGACGTATGAGCTTGCATAACCTAGTTTTCTGTTTGCTCGTCCTCGCTAATGAGTTGTCTAACCCCAACCGTAGCTTCCGAAACTGCTGCGCGACACGTGTCTGTGTGCGCTACCGGAATTAAGGAGCCGGCACGAAAGGCTGACGGCTACAATTAGCCAGCTTCAATTTCGTCAATATCCAGCTTCAGTATCCCAATTCGACTTTTTTATTTCGAAAGATATACAAATTTCGATTCTAAACTATCTTCAAGTTCGAAGAATTGACTACGAGTTATACCATCTCAATCGTTCCCATTCAAAGTTGTAATTTTCCGAAAAAAAATTCACCTTACGCTGGGGACGAACCCAGATCTCTCCCAGTTCGAAATTGTTCTTCAGCCATCGAATAAAAAAGATCTTCAATCTTTAATTTGTAATTTGTATCATCAAGTTGTCACTTTTATTCCTTATCAAACTGAGATTTAGTCTCTTCCTTTCTGGGATTACCAAATCTGGAATCTAATCAGTGGAATCTAATTACCAAATCTGGAATCTTAATTAGTTATCGATCCCAAAAAATGGACGGATTTTCATAATTTCTTAGAAAACTACAACTTTCGATACTTATAATAAACGTCATGCAAGTTTGATCATCGAATGTCAAACGAGGAAATGAGGCTCCTATCCGAAACCCGGAACGCTCATAAGCGGATGAAAAGGAGTTCGAAACGTTATCTGATAGTATCAGATGTGCACTACATGATGGAGTAATCAGCATTTACAATGGATCCACTGATAAGATATCAGCCTTGGAAGAATGGTATTGGTATCAAAGGTTCCGGAACACTCCATTGGTCTGACGCTATTCTGTTTGAGAGTTTCGGGTTTGACGCTAACCTCAGCTTTTCGAATTCGATACACGAAGTATGCGATTAATTATCTTCTGCGAAGACCTCAAAAATGTTAATCAAAGTACTAGGAAAAAAGCAATGACCCGAATGGTGTTTAGAGGTCGGATTTAATTTTGCTGCGAAAGTTTATCGCAATTTCCCAACAATCAACATTTCAGCACGTTCCAGATTTAACTCTCGAATGATAAAAGTTTCAACGGAACGAAACGTTTTGGTTTATTTGGGCAAGAAAGTACATGGGTTACTGGCCAAAGGATTTTAATATCCGCCGTTCCGGGTTACCGCAACATACATTTTTTGCGAGCAAACAGAACGAAAGCTTATTAATCGTGGAATACATTTGGAAAGCAAATTCAACGGAGCTCGATTTTTACGCGCCACCACGTGCGCGCCGGTTTACAATTAACCCCGGATGTTTCTGAGTCTAACAATAAAGTATTGCACGGCTCGAAACGCTCTCGGCGTACATGAAAACACGTGACTTTCGCCAACTTTTAATGCCGGATTTCACATTACATTTGTACGCGAATTATTCGTCATGCGATATTCATAAAACGAGCACTCCGTATTCGTAGGAAAATTCGGTTAAATCTCGGGGGAGCGTATTTTTACGAATTTCCAGTTCGGGGTGATTAATTCTTGTAGGTTGATGCACTTTTATAGATGCCGTAAAGGAGCCGGGGTGTAAAATGCCTTATCAGAGGACTCAAAATATTCTTGCAGAGACATCTTTATAGACCGTAAAGACGGTCGTTAACCAAAGTCAGCGGCCGAGAATGAAATTATAGTCGTCTTTGCGAATCAATATTGAGATTGAGCGTAAAGTTAAAGCGGTGAAAAAAATGAAGCGAGTACACTCGATTGAATTTACACTCTGATTTTACACAAATTTCCCAAGTTTGCAAACAGCACTACAGAGCTTGTGAATTCCGTGTCTTTTCCCCGCACTTCCGTCAGCGAAAAAGTGGTCGATCGACCCGATTGACTGTCGGGTTCACGAAGGCGTCGTCAGGCAGTTTCGGATGCCCCGAAAGTGTCGGAAGTGCAGCGAGTTCGGCTTTCGAGTTTTATTCCGCGCGGAGTAGCTTTTTCTTTATTTCGTTCCCACGACAATACTTCTTGGGAAGAGTTCCAACTTTCCCCCGGACGAATATGCTCCATCGCGTCTCGGAATAAAGGGCAAAATCGACGGAAACGTTCTCGGTTTCGGCCGCTCTTGCTTTCGATCCTTGCCTGGGAGCTTAATTTTCCATTGTCCCTATTAATTCCCGAGCGAGTATTCACTCCGAAAGATTACCGAGGCCGCGGCAAAGTTTAATGCATGCTAAAAAATTCCACGTTACTTTCAATTAGAAGGAGTTTTATTTTATTTCGGACTCGATGTACTCGCTACATGCACTTGACACTGTATCCTCTCTACTTTTTTGCGCTCTTACATTCACAGGCTTACTCTCTCCCTGACCCCTTTATTACACTTCGTTTTCAGTTTCAATTAAAGCTACTTTCCAGTTCTCTTTAAAATACGGCATTTATTAAACCCCGCTTTTCAACTGCCAACTACAATACGTTAATCTCATTCATTGTCACCGAATGTGCTCCTTATTTCTCCTGCAATATATGTGCATTTACTACAAAATAATGATCCATTTCAAGAGACTCATAAAAGAAAATAATATCTCCACGTTGAAGTATATTTTCGGATGAATAAAGAAGAAATATTAAACTACAAAAAGAAGTAATCAATTGCGATAATAAAAATAAGCAAGGAAAATGTCGATAAGAGAAGAGAGAAAAAAGCTTCGCTCCCTGAATGAATAAAACAACGTATATTGTACTCTCGACCTTTTCTTTCATTCATTGTCTTTTTAAATCGCCAACGCCTTTTCTCCTATTGATGAAATAAAAATTAGAATATTCCTTTCTCGGTCAAAAGTCAAGAAACTCTCCAAAGATTCAAGAAATATTCAAATGAAACATTCTTCTTTCAAACCCTTGTTTTCCCGAACGAAAAAAAGCTCCGGTGGGTGCATTTTCGCGGTTGAAACGTGGACGATTTTGAATTTCATCCCAGCTCGTTTTCCGCCACGTAGGAAATATTTGCAAATATCGGCAAGGACAAATTGAGCCCCGGCTCGAGTACATAGACGCGATTTAAAGAGACCCTTTTATGAATCGTGCGCGCAGTTTTTCTTTCACCGGGGATTACCTCGCCCTTATACTCCCATATCCACTTTTATTCCCAGCGCGTTCCTTTGCAGCGGCAAGGTAGATGGCTCCAATAAAAGTGAGCCGTAGCAATTCTTTGAAACCATTTCAAAGTGTTACGACGACTTTCATCCATAACGACTTCCCTTGTTATGTACGGTCTACTCGTTAAACGCTTCAAAAAGATACCGCCATTGCACGCTGCAAGGAATAGCGGCTGATTTTCAGATCCCTTCCGCATTGTCTTTGTTTCTTCATTACCTCACGCGAAATTTATCTCTTCCGCCTGGCTCTTTTTCTTCCTGATTCACCGCTCCGAGTATCCGGCAAAGGCCGTTGATTAAAATTCATTGCATTTTCACTTTTTCAATGTCTCTAGTAAAACGAGACGAAAATGTCGCTTGGTCTTTTCGCGCCGTCTTCCAACCCTCGCAATCACGCCCGATTTTAATTTTACGCTCGGAAACGACGTGGACAAATATTTTGGAAAGCCCCTCTTTCTGAAAAATACATGGATGCCGAGGGAAATCTTTGGAAGAACGGCGACAAATCCGTTAAAAGCTCTGGGAACTCGACGGGGCTTTTGGCGAAGGTCCAAATTGCGACTAATGACGACGTGAGACGAGAATTATGAGCCGGCCGGGTAAATATTTGACGTGGCATCGACGAAATATCGCGGATTCGCTCACCGGGGAAAGACGTCTTTATCCGCTTAGAGAAATTGCGGCGAAAGCGCGAGCTTTTGCGACAAGTCGGCTCTGGCTTTGGCCCTGAGCCAAAAAAGCGCTGGACATTGCGACCGAGCACGTGTTCAGTCGGCTTCAAAAATTCATACGAAATGTTCGCGATGGCTCGTCACTCGGTTTGATACGCTTCACACGTCCGGGATCTTAATTTTTTATTACTCTTGACTTCGTAAATTCAATTCCAGCTCACGAGAGCGCCGTGTCTCTTCCTCCCTTCTTCCGCAAACTTCTCGCGCGCGTGAATATTTCAGATCTCATTTCGCCGTATGAATTTAACCATCGCGTCACGAGGCTTTGACATTAATGCGCGATTTTTGCAAAATACATCACATCTTTAATTTTCTTCCTGCGATATTCGTGCCATTTATATTAGCTTTTCGAAGCATTCCAGCGTTTATTAATTCGTCGTACCGCAAACGCGGAAGAGAATTAATTCCTGTAGCACGAGCGGTAATTTTAATTGCGAGGAATTTGAATAATCAGCGCAGTTGCACGAGCGCGGTTTGTTACTCGCTTATCACGTGTTATCTTCAATATCCCAAGATCACGCGATAACCTCCTTAATAAAGTACGCCGGGGATTCATCGATTGTCTAAAAGGAATGCGATCGGTAACTCTTCGTCTTCCTGGAAACAAGTGTAACAATTATGTGGAAGGGCTGGTCATATACACTGCTGTGTACAGGAACGACTCGAACTAATTAGAACGATAACGTATTGCTGCCAGGCAGGCTCCGTTGCCATTTATCACCGGCAGGTGTGGCTCCCGCGTTCCAGAAACACGCCAAGATCTTCCACACTTGGGGAGATCTTTAGCGCCGACGTCGTTTTAAAACCTCAAGAGGTCCCCGAACGCGACCCCGTTTATTTCACGGCTGCTCATTTTTTCATCCTGCCCAAAGGCGTGAAAGACTTTCACGAGTTATATTATAATTTTACAGGAAAGCTCGCAACGATTGCAATAAGAATACATCGATTATTCGTTTGTTCGTTTAATAGAATGTTTTGGCGTCAAAAAAGTACGGAATCTATCGTTCCAAGGCTGCGCGATAAGAAAAAGCAGGCATCGATTCGCGTGAAAGGAAATGTATTCAAACCCCGCGCGCGTTTGGCGCTGAGAAAAGAGTTATTCTAAATTATACGCGGACGATAAGTTAAAGGAGAGGCCAGGTAAACAAATTCTTCATGGGATTCACATCCATTCGGTTCTTTCGAATCCTTGGGTAAGTACGAAGAGAAGGCGGAGAGAGCATTCCCGGTACCGGTAAGTGGTGCCGATTATTCGTGCTTTTCGACGGGTCTCGGGGTGGTTTCTATGCGGGAGGACCGGCATGGCGCGCGAATACATCATGCGGGCGAGGGCGAAGGCTGAAGGAAGCCACCCTGGAAGGGATAAGGTAGAAAAGAACGGTCTTATTTCCTCTTGTTCAGCAGCTGCGACGCTGCAGCGGCGCAGACGCGACTTTCCCGCTGACACTTCGGCCGTCCAAATGAATAATGCGCCTTATTTGTTGCATCGCGTTGCTGCTCGGACTCGCCGCGAAGTGCGCTCACGAGGTGAGAAATGGGCTTGCGATGGGGGTGCGATATTCGAAAGAGAACGCAATAAAGGCCGTGAAAAAATAGCCAAGGTACGAGATTATTTGTCAGGCCGTCGTTCCGTAAATCTTTCGCGAAATTCAGATTCGATACGAGAAAAAATTAATGGTCTTCCTCGACGGAAATCGTACGCAAATAAGACAAGGGTCCAATTTCTCACGCGATTGGTGAAAAAATGGAACAAAAGTCACGTAACGCCGAGGGGGAAGGAGCGTATTTCGCTGGAAAGATTCGCGCCATTATCGAGGCTTCGAATGACAAATGAAAGGATATTCTACAACCCAATTTCGTTCACGTTCGGAAGCGAAACAATCGCAGGGCGTTATTTCGATTGGTCGAAACTTGGAGAGCCGTTACGGGCGTTATGAAATAACGCGCGCGTGAATGTTCAGAGAAGCTATTAAATAAAACCGCGGCCATTCGTATTTTTGATAGACTCGATTTGCAGCTGTTGGATTTCATGCTTCTCACGCCGGGATACTGTCAATATTGCGATAATGTCCAATATCAGAGCTCGGCTGCAGCTCTAAATATAGATGGCGTCTTTTCCGGATAAAATGAAAATGTGTGTTTAAACAGTGATGTTTCTTCGTGCGTATTATTCCGTGCCCAACGTCTCGATGTTTGTACGGTAGAGTATATAACGAGGACAAAAGTCTTGTTATTTTTCATTGTTGTCATTACAATTTTAATTAAACTATTGTTACACGCGAGTCATATTTGCGAGTCGGACCGAATGACAGCGGAATATTCGTGACGCGAACGAGGCAAAAAAAGAGGGCGGGAAGTACGAGTATATAAGAGTTTCTCAACAGCAATTAAAGTAAAATTATACAAAAGTGCATCCAGCGTACGCGCCTCGCGTCGAGAACTGGAAAGTGTGGGGAGAAAGCTGCTGGCGAGGCACGAGAAATCTCATATTTAATGACCCTGCCGGACCGCGGCGTCTTGAATTTTAACGTCTTCGAATGTACTCCGAGAGCCCGCAAATGTCTCCCCAAAGCAGCCTATCAAAATTCACTAACGAACATCTGTATTTCATATGCTACCAGAATAATCATGGGAGTTGATGAAGCTTTGTCACGTGCAATTACAAACAAACGTCATCTCGAAACCTTCACTCGCGATTATTATTTCCGATGAGCATTTTTAGAAATTCCCTACGAATTTCGAACATTCACGCGTAACAAAAAATGTCACAATTGAAAATGAAAGTATCTCGTTTCGGTTCACTAAGCATCGAGCTCTTACAACTTTTTATCCTCGAAAAGTCGAAATTGAAAGGGGAAAAAATGTTGGAGTAACGTCGTTACACGGTCGTTATCGAGTCTTATGGAAAGAACGGGAAAATACTTAACTGAGTGAAGAATCGAACGCGTGAGAAAGGAAAGAATTGTTTGAAAAAAGGAGCGCAAAGTGACTACAGCAAGTATCATTTGGAAAAGGTTACGATTCCGTGTATTCGATTTCATTTCGCTCGCTTCTCGACGCTTCTCGCTAATGACTCACTTCGCTTGGATTACTCCTTTACAGAAAATAATTCTCGAATTTTCACAGCCGTGAAAAGGGGAAGAATCGTACAATTCTCGATGAGAATTTGGGTAATCCAAACTATCGAAATATTTGGCGAAATGACGGGATTTTATTCTTGATCGAGATCGATGAATGTGGTTATGAAATCGCGGTGAGATCGGCATGGGAACAAGCCGACGTGAACGCGCGAATCCGCTTTTAAAATCGAAAAGGATTCGCGGGAACGAAGCTCGCGACAGGCAGCGAAACTCATATTGGATAATACAGATACAGCCACGATCTCTCACGGATTTGCGTCTGGCTCGACATATCACTGGCCTCCATTCCTCGCCTGACGCTAGGGTGATCGTTTCCCTTTGATAAATATACCGGGCTTTCGGTTTCCACACGTACAGCACACGCGAATACATCACGGAAATTTCTTTCAATTCGCATGTATAAATATTTCGATACTCGAATCCATCTTGCAACAAGTGGCACAAAAGACGACGCTCAAAAATTGCCAATATTTTTGCGAGCTTCTCAAGAGATCACAGATTTTCTCCGTTATTCATAATTTTGCGCAGCTCGAAAGGAAAACACGGCAATTCCTTGATTCTTGGAAGTTTCGGAAATTGTTCAATGCAAATTCGTGGCTCATTGGTTGTACACTTGTCGAGTCTATTTACATTTCAAATTTTCATTTACATCTTTCAACAATTTCAGCTTCATCTGTGTTATAACGAAGAAAAAAAAGGGAGGAAATTCTCGATTGTTTAATTAAACGCAAATGCACGGTAAATTGAATGTAAATTGAGGGAAAAAATTTGTTGTAAAAAGTGTTGCTAAAACATCGTAAGAAACTCGTGTAATACTAATTATATATTATAACTTTTGTATGGTGTGCGTGACAACACGAGCGTGTGCGAGAACCCTGTCACGAAACTCACCCCGGCGTTATCGAGACGAATGTAATATAATTTTCTTCCCCACAAATCAACCCTCTTTCTCGCGACCCAGTTCCCACGTAAAGTCTGCACGACTCGGGAAGCGTAAAAAAAAACTTTCAAGAATATTCAACGCTGAAATTCTTTTCTCCCGGGTGAAGGTCGTAACGAATGTTTTCCTTGCTCGAAACTTCGCAAACAAATTCATTAAAGTTAATTCGAGAAAGATCAGTTTTCATAAAAACGCAATGAAAACTAACGAATTTCAATTTGCATGCTTTGAATTTCGCGCTCCGAGAGCTTTCTCACGGAATAACAAGTTCAGTCGACTCTACTCCGAACTCGAATAAATGTATTCACCGAATCAATGGCTTTTTCAGCGGGCTGGATATCTTTGTGACCCGGAGCCGGACGCTGGTCCCCGGGGACGGACCAGCGTACATTCCGCTCATTTGAATAATTTTATTTGACAAGAAAATTTGTGTAAAATGTAAATACCGTTTCAGTTTAAGCCGAAAATAATAGCAAATAGATGGAAAAATTCGGCCAGAATTGAAACCGCTTCATAAATGTTTAGGCCGCGATGTAAAATACGATGATGCACCATAGAAATGGGATTTGGGCGCGAGAAGATCGGTAAACTCGGAGAATTATGCTTGAATTAATGCACGCCCGTGGAATAGTAAGGCGCCATAATTCAGTGGTTAAGGTACGTACATGACGAGGCATGTCGCCTTTCCATCGTTGCCACTTCAAACAAAGCGCTGAATTTGCGTTGAGCGTTCTCGTTTTTGGTCTTTATGCAAGCCTCGTATCTCGGGCTTCTACACGCTCCCAGTTTCTTCTCTACTTGAATCGAACTTAATGAAGCAAAGAGCGCTAAACGCATCAAGTCAAAGAGCCGGAGTCTGATCGAACCCCACGAGCATCCACACGCAAAGACTAGTAAACTACGACTTGTAAATTGAAACTCGGGGAAACTTTGTTATGCGAAACAGCCGCCAAATAATTCCTTGGATTCGATACCGTGATTCTGCCTCACGATTTGATAATTATCCAAGAATTCTCCCGCTCAAATGTCGCTGTGCAACGACGATCTTCCCACCAAGAACTCGAAAGATAAAAATTTTGGACTGTGATCCCGAAACATCGGAATGTTTGCTACCATTCGATCTAATTTGACATTGGACCCATGAAATAATGATATTCGGGCAAAAAGCACGTATTAGTCGGAGCGTAAATGAAAGGATTTCCATAAGCAGAGTAAGGTTATCGAGCGGACGGAAGCTGGGTAAAGTGATTGTTCTTTCTTTGTTCGTTATTTCTTCACGCTGTGCTTAACTTCAAGTAGCTACTTGTAAGACACAGCTCACTGTTTCCAGACAGTTCGTCGATACGACGGTTTATTCGATCAATCAAAGTGAGTGATTCTCCAGGAAACGAACACACTTCGGGTCCAATGCCTATACCCACATATCTTCCTCGTGGTTGCATTGCCGCCTCGCGCTATTTCACAATCCACTGATAGATACGGAGAAGCATCGAAAGAGATACATTTCACGTGCAGGTGCTACACGAAATAAGCGGAGAAATTCACTGGAAAACGTCGCCTCGAAATTCACATTTCGGGAAACCCTTAGAGCTTGTTTGACTGACGCGAAAGCTGATTGGATAAACACCGGCAATAATAAAAGCGTTACCGTGCAAATTTCATCCCTTCGGCCTTTCAATCCCCTTGATCACTTCGCTTCCGAAAGCTCCCAATTTTCCGAATAATATCCCAAGAGACAGTCAAGCTCGTTGGCCATTACTCCCGATGATTTTTACATGCGCCCCCGCGGTTTCGATCCACGAACTTACAATCGGAGCGCGCTTTATATTTCCGACACGACACCCTGGGCGAACATATGAAATTCCTCCAGCCGTCATTTCAATTCCATACCTACGCACGTGCATTAACGGCTTTTTCACCTCGAAACGCGGAATATCCAATTTCCCATTGTCCGTATTTAATCGGACTTTATGGCCAAAGTTTACTCGAACGTGCAGTTCCACGAATCAGGCGGAAAATGTATCGGATGACGTCGAATAACAACCTCGAGGATGATGCGAAGTAATGAAAAAGAAGACAAGACTAATAACAAATACCGGACATAAGAAACTCGGGCCGAAGATGCGCCCGGGGAAAAGAGAATGCGAGTTACGCTGGGGAATTTCTTGCAGAAAAGATGTGGTATGCCTGTCGGTTGCGAGTGCTACACAACTTTATAGTTTCTCTCTTGGCATTTTTTCGCCGAATGACGAAAGGGATGAACGAGAGTCACAGAAATGACATCGGAAACTCGGCAAGTTTATTGCTCCGTAAAGCTGTTTTCGTTGGGTATCGATGCGGACTTTAATATTGATTGTAATTTATTCCTCGCGTACGGAACAATCGACTGTTTTGTGAACAATAATTGTCACTTAAACGTCACATTAATTAAAACAACTCGACGTTGTGGAAAATCAGATGCACATTCGCTTGTAAAACGTGACAATTAATACTTTGGAAATATTTACAATGAAATTCGATGAAGAAACTTCACCCGAGTTCGCGATATTGTATAAATATACGAAACGTGTATGAAATTCATGAATTTTCGTTGCACGACGTACCGCAACGTCATGGAATCATGGCGGATGTCATTATCGAGCCAGAGCTGTCTGGTGCCAGTAACCATCGGTTTTCAGCGTCGTAAATTGAACCGGCAGAGTGAAAATTGGAAGTTCTGTCAGCGGGATAAGATGCTTTTTTCGAAATATCGCAGGAAAGTGACACCGCGATTCGGCAAACACGAGAATCGTCGGAAAAGACGCGCGAATGTTGTTTATCCTGCTAATTGCTCGCGAATTACTTCCGTATTGCTTCGAGATTTGCCAGAATCAAATTAGCCGGGCTGTTTTTCTTCGCTCCCCCATAGGTATTATTACAAACCCGGAGTTGGAAATTAGTTTGCTCAACGTAACCAGATACCAATTTGGAGCCAAGAAGATCGAATATATCACACTTACATTTAATTACGGCGGCGGCGAATGAGAAACTGCACTTTCGTGTGATGACAGATGGCATATTTCTCACTATTGATTCGCCTCCTTTCGCCGCGCGCTTAAATAAGCCTTCCAAGCCGAAAAAACCCGAAGGAAAATGAAGGGGGAAAAACGATACCGCCGCGGCGCAAAAAACATAAACTCCGTTGTTTTCCCTCGCGTGATACGAGTGCCTTGTTCGTCGGGGAACAAAACGTCGCCGTTTCGCGGCGTCCCGGATTTAATTAACTCAAAAAGAGTCGTCGGGACGCCGCGCCGGGTAGTTATTCGAGCGAAAAGCCCACGGGCTTTACCGTGTGCCCGGGTCACTCAGCGTGATCAACTGCTCGCATAATCATCGCGCGCTTTAAACCGTTTGTTTCCCCATTTTTGCGATGCAACGATCGTCCCTGTAATTTTAACTAATCAAGACACTCCGAATACGAATTCAAATCAAAAATTCGATTAGTACGGAATATTCGGCGTGACAGTGATGAATTCATAACTACGTGTTGTTCCATTTACATCTTCAATCTAGAATTGAAAAATGAATTATAACTCGAGCGAATGTGGAGCGCAGAGACGTAATGACCGGCTGGAGGGTTCGTTGCACGTGAACGAAACATAGTCAGGCATAAAATTGAAAGTATAATCTACGCACTGGAATAATTATGAGCCGCGAACGAATAAAACGGCAAATGAAATGTAAATCCGATTGGCAGTGATAGGACGGAGTGCATTGTTCAGCCACTGGCCAATATTTATCGTTATCAATATGAGAACGCGCCGTTCATTTCGATCGATTAACAGCCAAGAATTTACATATTTGCAATTCCAAAAGTTTCCGGGGAAAAATCATTCCCGCCCAACGGCGCTTCCCATTAACCTTGGAAACGAGCAAAATTTCCAGTTGATTCATCGGGGAATCTCATCGGTCTCGGAGACGGAAGGACAAAGGCGCGCGAAATCTAGAATCACGGCATATCGAATCACTCCGGAGACAATGGTCAGGAACTTGCAAGATTTGCGGTCTGAAACTCTTGTTACTCGAGAGGAGAGAGCGCATTTCCGAGGCTCCATTTCCTTGCTCTTTCATCCGCGTCAAAGGGACCTTATATTGTATCGCAATCTTCAAATCCCGCGACGACGCCAAGTTTACCCGCGAGTTATAAAAAGCTCGAGGAAAGAACAATGCCGATATTAACGACGCTGAGCCGTCTTGGAAAGCCGTCTTCTATAAAATCTAAGTTTCATTAACGTTTCGTTCCTCTCGCTTGAGCTTCTTTTTATCCGGGAACGCAATTACGAAGGAGTCGAAATGGAAAGGTTGAAACGCGTTGGCTTAATTCGATCACGTTTTCTCGTTTGACGATGACTTTGTCGACATTACTTTTCCTGAACACCTGTTGTTTGTCACTGTCCACGTCGCTGACCGTCGTAGCCATTAGGATAATACGTCTCGCGACGTTTCGTCGTCTCATAATTCCCCGAGTGCGAACATCGAAACGTTCTTTACACGTTCCGTCTTCGTAGCAGCCCTCGTTTGTTACCCTGGCTCGTTAATCCGGTTTAACTTTGGAAGGGCGAGGATTGTTCTTAACTAGCATAATCCCTAACGTGGCTGAGGAATATCTGCCAATTACAGCGAGCGAGCGTGTTAGTTTTGCAAAAAATGTTTCGGGCCACGTTCGCTTTGTCAGGGCATGAACTGAGCCGTCGTCGTCGAGGGAAAATCCCGTCCCCGAGACACACGTCCCCGTAATTTTTATCTCCTTTCAAACGGCTTTTTAATTCGAGATTTTCGCAAAACTGCGAGATGTAAAAACTGGGGAAAGTCGCAACTTCGGCGGCGGCGCACGTACTCGCAATTGCACTCGGAGCCATGAAGAAGCAAATCCAATATCTCTTTTATCCGTCGAGTCGGTCCTACTTCTCCCGTAATATCCTTCAACAAAGTCATTCAATAGTCAGCCCTTTCCTTTTCTTTTCTATCGCTTTTTTTCCTTCTTCCATTTCCCACTAGCAAAATCAGCGAAATGTGAAATACACGCGGGCCAATTCCATTGAACGTTTCTTCCCATTCATATCTTCCATTAATGTAATTAATGGTTTCGAAAAATGTTACAATTTATTCCGGAGCGCTTTTTTGCTTTACGATCCATCGAGTTCACGTTTCAAACGACAATTTGGAGAGCACGGCGATTTTCCTCGACTTTGAATAAAATGTATCGAATCGAGAAAAGCTCGTCATCGTTTCCAGTCATGTATAATTGGACCGGGAAAGATTTCCAAAGGTCGAATAAATTGGTACACTAGTGTATGCGGAGCCCCTCGGGACTGCAAGCACTCCCAAGCCTCTTGTTCCACAAATCCGGAGTTTCTACCATCTATAAAAAAATTCCTCGGTCAAGATGAAAGCCATAAAGGTTCTTAGAAGAGAAAGCAAAGGGAGAAAAGGAAAGAAGACGAGCGAGCTTACTCGGATCTCGAGATACGAGGGCTGGCATTAAGATAGGAAGCGAAAGAAGGATCCTCGTGCTTCGTTATATTCTTTTATGAGAACCATTCGGAGATCTAATTATTACATGGAAATTTCTCGCGAGTTATGATCCTTTGGACTTTTTCTTTTACTCCCTATCCCCGGTCTTTTTCAACCAACAACTTTATGATTCGCTCGACTCGGAAGCCTCCAAATCGGTTGAATTTATGCCGAACTCTTCAAACTTCTCTAACTATCTTCGTAATTACATATACATATATATGTCAAAAGTAATTTGGCTTCTTCGTATATACCTTTTTTCGCTTTTCTACAACTTGAAAATTCGTCAACTTTAATGAGTTTTGTAATTGTGAATCATTTGTGGGACCTTTCAATACTCTGGAGTAGTTGCAACAAAAATATTGTTGGCTCGACGAGACTCTCTAGCCAATTGTCGTTTGCATCAGTCTCGAGTATCGAGGATTTTTGAAGCGCTACGAAATCCGACTTCATGCGAGGTACTTATGAAAGCAGCGAGGGAAGTAAACTGAAATGCATTTCTCCAATGAAAGGTAATTTGATAATGGAAAAGATTGGTTACGCTTGCCCGGAAGATTGTCGAGGATGCTCGAGTAAAAAAAGGATTTCCATTGAGCTCTCTACTAAATTACTCGAAGCACGAAAACGCCCGAAAATGAACTTATCCCGAGATTCCCCGATGTGATTTCCATCAACGAGCGCGGGATTCGAAAAATCCTCTCCGTTTGAGCTCGACTATTCTCTTGATTTTGGGCTCTCCCGAGTCAATCGACCGAAAAAGGCGCAAAACATAGTTTCCCCTCGAGTGTCTGCTGTTCGGCCCTCCCCGAATTCCCTTAAATCACTTTCCGCGACAATTTACCTTCCAGAGGGCGTGGCTCTTTCATTCGCGAGCCTTTCGCTTCTGGCTTCGATTTAAACATCCTCCACACCCTCTTCGAGTTCAATTCGAAATTTCTAAGCTCCGGCGCGACGCTATTATCCACCTAACAATTCGCCGATCGCTCGATAAGGGTAAACATTTGAGAAACGGGAAAGTGTCTTCATCAAGATTAAAATCCCGATAAGAGAATGGAAATGTGTGCGCGATAGATGACGAAACGCCGTCGTATTCGACGAAGGAAAAGACTTTTTCAACCTCGTTATCGCCAGGCGCAGTCTATCTTCGGGGTTTTGCTTTGTCAAACTTTTAAACCCGCCACGACATATGAGCCATTAAGTCTTATTACGCTCTCTTTCGCAAGTCACTTGTTCCCGCTTTCTCCGGCTCTCGGTCCCGTATCCGAAAAAACAGGGTCATCGCAAACTTGCCAACTGCAATTTCCCCGCTTTCGTGTCCTTAAACTACCATTCGCGTTCAAGGCATCTCGTCGGAAAAAACATCATAGTACGTACGGTTATGACTTCGGCGAGGGAAAAAATACACTTTCGACTGCTCTCGCATCAAACCGTGCAGTGTTTATTCGCACAAAAGGAGACAATTCGTATTTGCATGGCGGGCCGAATGGAAGAACCTCGCTGCAGCTTCAAAGAGCTGAAGTGCTTCGGTTTCAGATTTAGCGCGAGTTAAAAAGTCACACGGCTTTTTGAATAACTCGCCGTTTTTACGCTTCAGTAAATTCCCTTTGTACGTATTGTACTGAAAGGTTGCTTCGACCCAAGAGCTTCGATGCGGAGGCGGCGTGATATTTGACCAAGCTTTGTACGGATAAAAATATATAAGCGGGCCGTAGTTGTGCGCGAGCACGTTTTAGCATCAAACTTACAAAGAGTAACCGCGTCTTTCACGCGCTTGTCGTATTCGAGAAGAGGAGTCGTTAAAATAAACGAGAAAGTAGCAACGCTGAAACTCGGACGGACGGTGTAAATAAGAAACGTGCCGTCGTTGCGGAGAAGTTATCACGCGACTTCCACTCGAGTCGTGCTTGCTGCCTTTCGGGAAAGAGACAATTTGGTTAACATTTTTGTCCTCGGAATCCCGTTATTCCGCTAAATTATTCACTCGGTTCGCGATATTTTTTACAAAGCGAGGAAAAAACGAAGAAACAAACAACCATTTCAAGTTTCTGACTTAAAGCTTCAGTTTGAACATTGCAACTGCTCAAACTATGTTTTCGAAAACCTGGAAATGTCAGGAAGAAAAACTAATGGTTTTCAATTCAAAAGAAGGGATGAACGAAACAAAATTTCGGCCTAAATCATAGAAAATGTAGCAAAGAAAATCATTTCCGAATATTTCCAGTCAAGATGGAATCAAATTTCGAGCTATAGAAGCTATAAAAGTCGGAGCAATTTTGAAGGCAACCTTGTTAACACTAGAGTACTCCCCATATTATTTCATTAGGAGCACTGTTAATACTGTCAGTGCGAAGACAATTCATAGCGCATTCTCAAGTATCGCGATGTAGATTGAATTTCCTAGCTGAAACTGTATAACGGGGGAATATGCAGACATCATTTGCGTAGATGCGACTCAACAATTCTGCAGGGGGCTTCTAGTAATTGGATGGGAAACCGGTACAGCTGTCGTGACCGTCAGCGCTGACAAGTGCTGTGACGTGCAGTTAACGCTCAGGATTACTACCTTTTAACCAAAGGCAAAATGTAGCAACATCGACTTTTTTTCCCAGGGACTTTTTGTATCTTCCGAACAAACGTTCCGTTGTTTTGCTCGGGAAAAGTTGCATTCACTCCGTGGGCTTTCGATTGGAAACTTTTTCAACAATGCCATTCGACTGCTCGTAAAATCATACTTGATTGCTATAAATTTGCGGCCATTGTGTTACTGCATTATTTCTGCAGAATGTTTCGAAACATAAACAATCATGCTCGGAATAGGAGTTTCCATTTTCAACAACATTCTGCATGGAATCTAATTATTGTTGGTAATGAGGTACTACGAAGACGCTTCATTCCCGAGTTTTAAAAAATGTTTATTCTCTCGAGCTGCGCAAACACGAATAAACAAATACGAATCTACATAAATAAACTCCAAGTTTTTCCTTAGTTTCCTCTACTCGTTTATAAATATAATTTCGAAATTCCGAACTTCCGATGAATATTCCCCGAGTACAATTCTGCGGTATCGCAGCGTTCGTCAACGTAATCGGGATGAGCCTGTAACGTCGACAGCGTGTAAAAGCTTAGCAGCGGCAGCAGGACATCGCTGCGTCGGAGACATGATCGAATCTCGCGTGCGGCTCTGAAGGCTGCTGCAGCGGCGTGTTGTCCCGCGCGGCATATGAATAGGGGGACGAGAAACGTAACCAATCGGGGACATTATGAGTTTCGCAGTCCCAGTGGCGTATCTCTGGCAGAGAGGATGAGATTTGTAGTGTTCAGCGGTTCGGTTGACGCGTCGGCATGCATTATTCATTTCTCGCAGGTTACGGGAAGCGACTCTGACTCACCAGCTCGCTCAGGGCTCTGACATGCCTTGGACCAACGTCACCACGAAGCCACCGTCGTGCTCCCAACCCGTATACGTCGGTCACTTGTCAGCTACAATTAGTTCGTTGTCCGATCTCCCCCGCTCCCTTTCCCCGGCCTGTAAACGCGCGCCAACAACCTGGAAAATCTTTGTGCTCCCCCATCGATAAGTGCGCGATTTACGGGCTAAACCGACGAGAACACGGACCCGATTCGACGCCCTTGTTTCGCTTCCATCAATTCCACACAGTTCCTTGCCCCTCTTCAAATAAACATCATCCCCGATTACAATTCTATCGATAAAACAGACTTTTTTATTTATTTTCGTGACACTCCGTCGAAGGTTGTAAATGTTCGAGCTGAGTTGGTTTAACATTTTTTTTATGTGTTATTTTATTTTTTCAAGCCCTTTTCACACTGTTGAAAATGTTGTTGAACATTTTTGAATGAAAAAAAGTATGAAATTCTGAAAAAGCCCTGGAAGGATATTTTCAAAACTCTTCGGCAAAAAAAGTAAACATTCATAAGCTTCGTAAGCGAATAAATTTTGGAATCACTTTAAGGGAGAAATTAGTCCATTCCCTGAAGAAATGAAGAAATCATCGGAATTATAGAATTTTGAAAAGAACATGATCAAGTTTCGTGTTTTTACGTTGATAGGTACGATAACGTTCCTCCCTGGGGAGCAAAGGGAAAGATAAGTGGCTTGTTCGATTGAAAAAGTGAGAAGGGCGTGGCCAGGAAACGCCGATGGCGTGGTCATTTTCCTTAATATGCTCTTAAATAGGCATCGCATGTGCTTCGGCTATCACGCGCTGAAGACTCGACGCGAATGGTTATGGTTGTTCGCAGGTCAGCGACATCGCAATTATCGGCCTGGGGCTAATTGTTTCCGACGTTGTTGGAATTACGAGCGTGTCATCCTTAAGATATACGACGACCCTGCTCCGCGTCAAAATTCGTCTTTTCCGCTCGATTTTTGATTCCAACTTCGCGTTCATCTTATTTTTCGGAAAGTGCATGAAAGAGCTCTTTAAATTGCAATAGTTGAAACTTCCGTGTTGATAATTGAGCTCAAAAAAGCTGTTTACATTAATCCTGCAACAGCTACAATACTTCGTTATCTCGGCGAGGACATTTTTCTGTTCGCCGCTGTAATCCGGGGAGACTTAATCACGGTAAATACTTTTATAAAAGCAAAATCCGTTGGATCCATTAATCAAGCTGCATTAAAACACGCGCGACGTCATGTTAAAATGCAGTTTCTCATCTCGCGCGACGTTTAATGATCACTTTTGTTCCGTCTTTCGGTTAAATTCGTGTCTACAATTTATAAAGCAATTTTCTCGAAGAAGAGATGAAAAATTAATGGAAAAATGGCGTATCAATTAGAGCGACACGACGATCAATATTGATGGACAAGCGGCATTTGCATGACATTTCATCACGCGAACACGATAATTTGTACCCGAATTATATCAAGCGATAATCATAATCCAGCATGCAAATTGATTGCTTAATCTCCGCGCAAATGACTTTTTTGTACGCCCCGATAAATCGACTCGATTCCACTAATTTGTAGATGTACACAAGTGCGACACCTTCAGCTTTATTTACTCCCAAATCATCACATCGCTCGCTGAATCGGTTCGACGTTTCAATATAATCGAGAGAATTTTCACGTGAAACGGCATTGTTGTCAATGCTAATTCAACTTGATCAATACAGCCAACGAATTCGCTTCACGAACCTTATGAATGACACAACGTAAACCGGTAAATATGACAATTGAACCTCCAACCACGAAATGTAAATGTACTCTTCTCTATTCATCGAGGCACTGAAACTGCGAAAACCTTGTTTTTTCGTCCAAAATACCCACGCAATTTCGGTAATGGCTAGCCCACTTCGTTAGAGACTGCTACATTAGCCCAATTTTTCCATATCATTTCTTTTCTCCTCGAGTCCTCCAATTTCAACCTGAATTTCTGCTCCGCTCGTGCGTTTTTGCACGTAAAAAATGAACGTCGATATGAATAACGCGACGACGAGCGTCGTTCGGGAGAATAAAGATGACCGGTGAGAATCTGTTTATCCTTGCAGACCGTAGTGGACGGTATCCCCGTTCTGACAGTGCCAGGGATCGGAAACTTTGGCGAAACTTAGTCGGAATAACATATACCGTGTCGTCATCTTTCTCGCACTTACTGGCAGCGACCGTTCCGGAGTACGTGACCCAGCAGTCACGTAATCCGAAACTAGGATATTCAACTTACTCCCGTAATCCGGCCTTTGGATGCTTGTTGTATTCCTTTTTGCTATTTGCTATGCGCCCCTCGGCTTCCACGGATGCGAACTCTCGCATACGCGACAACTTTGATGCGCGCTTTGATTTTACGTGAATCGGATGCATCGCTGCAATTTTTTGTACCCTGCATCGTGCAGTTTTTCCGCATGTTTCGCTTACTCGTAAAACAATAACCGCAGCCATTTCTAAATTTCACCTTTGCCCTGGATTATTTAGTTACAAAATTTAATACGATTTGCAATTTCGTCGGTTTTTTATTCCAGTTCGTCGAAATGTTGAGCACACTTGAAAATGGTTGAAGCTTCGGAATCGTTTCGTTACTATCTTTCCGTTAAGCCCTTCAATCACTTGCCACATTGCGTCATGCATAACATATGACTGAAAACTTCCACTTCGCATTACGAGGCACACGTCAGAATGTATGTCAACACCGAAAACAAACAGAACTGATGACGCTTGACGTATTTGCATCACATTTTAATCCCTTTCAATTCCGATTGTTCCCGACGAAGAGCGCTGTAATTCGAAACGATTGCAACAGCAGCACTTTTTCGCTGTCGAGAAAATCATTAGCAAACGATTTAGCCAGCCGCAAATTGTATGTTTCGGCGAGGAGTTACGTTGCGGCAATGATAACTCGGGAAAAATGTCTGAAAGATAATTTTTCATACGTCCGCGCGGTAGCATGCGCCGCGAGATTAAATCGTAATTACTTGCTATTTCATACAGTCGGCTGGATCCTGTTAGTACCAACATCGTTATGAACATTGTTATAAGAGCGCTTTAAAAGTTCGCGGAGCCCGCGTTAACGACAGAGATCACGCAATGCGTGCGACGATACTCATCTGTTTTTCAGACCCGCGATATTTGTACTCTCAATCGTTTGTAAAATATATACGATACACGAGTGCATTAATTCCGCGACCATTTTTCCCGGAACACGTCCATTTATACGCGTTCCTGCATGTTTAATCTCGCCGCTAATTTATTCCCCGTTGGCACTTGTGATTAATCGGAATGTTTACAGTTACAAATGTGCTTTCTTATTTTCATGCCAAACCTCCAAGTTTCGAACATTTTTATCCCACTTTTCCCGGAAAAAGCTCTAGATTTTTAATAATTTTTTCATCTATTGCCGAAACATATAAAAATTAGAGAATGCGTTTTGTTGGAGACTTTCTGAGATCGTTGAGTCCCTTCGCGTCGAAATATTTATAATTTCAAATGCGCGGAAAGTACCTTTGAATATTCCAACGTCGCGAGCTCGATATTACGATTCGGCCATTTGATGAATCGCCGAATGCAAATGTTCGTCGGAAAAATGCCTTTGAATTCTAGCAAGCCCGAGAAACAGAGCGATAATCCGTAATTTTCTCGTCTAATTTGAATTCCTTCGTGGCCATTTTTGCCGAAATTAATATTCTACAGCTTTTAGCACTTAGCGAAGGGGTTATTCTATTTTCCGGTGTATAAAGTTGAGACACTTATCGGTTATTCTTCCCCGGACCGCTATTACGGGGCTTGAGTGGGACAGCTTTGAAATGTTTTTCCAAAGTAGCCCTCGACTGCGCAGAATATATTTCAATACATTCCGGGGTAAGCGTAAGGCAGCCAGAAATTGCCGCCCCTCAAATGGCAGGTGCGGAGATGCAGAAACTTTGCCGTAAGTTAGTTTTCATACGAATTAATTCATGAAATTGGAGTTTAGCACCAACTCCAGCCACGATGTAGCGGGATGAAAAATATATTTCACGGAAATAATTGGACCGAGCTTGCCTCCACTTAGCATTTATAAATGATAATCTCATTATGTTTCCATGCTTCTGCCATTTCGCCAGCGAAAATCCAGCGCCGGGAATCGAGTAAAATGCAAAAATCAGCACCGATCGTTGCATTTGAAATCGGAAAAAGCGACCCGGACTTTCATCGAATTAATCCATCGTATGGGTATCGAGAACTCCGCGAAAGTCTTGCAAAATCTTTCGCAAAGTCTTTGGGATGAGCGCCACTAAAGTACGAGTTATTTGCATGCGAAACTCCGAGCGAAAGAAGTGTATCAAAGAAAACTGAGTCTCGTCGAACTAACGCGAGCGAATATTAAAACTTGTATACTACGTGCAAAAGTGTGCGAGTTTTGCTTCGTTCGGTACTCGAATTTTACATTTTCCCAGATTCGAACGATCGTAAAACATGAAAACATAAAAAATGTATGGATAAATCATTTTCGTGACCGGAAAAAAAACCCTGAAATTGTTCAAAGTCGAACGACGACAATGACGTTGATTTTTGTTATCAGGAAAATAACGCGTTCGCGCATTTTTTTTAAACGTTTCCCAAGCGATAAAAAGAACGTTGCGAGCCATAAAAGAGCATATCAAAGGCTTCATTTTGAGCACATGGCAAACAATGTATGTGTTGCGGTGATCGCACGAAATGCTTAAATTTTTTTTTCGCCTCTCTTTTTCACGCGGCGTGAAAAAAGAGCTCGAGCTTCGCAATTACGAACTCGTGGCTTTACGAGGATCTGGTGTAATGTTATAAAACGTTTTTCTGCCAGAGTTAATATTTCTTTTGTACCGGTTCGTTCAAGCATCGCTATTCACTGGAATAATCTTCGTCCTCGACTCATTATTCAGGTATTTCATTGAATATTTGCATTGTATATTCTTACTGTAAAATTACTATTCTCATCCACTCGAGTTAATGAAAGCGAGAATGAATACATTTTCTCCGTGCAACAATAACTCACCGATCGAAGTTCGAGAGGTAAAAGAGTCCATTCTTACGTACCTGAAACAAGAAAAAAACAATCGGATTTAGTGATTTGAATCCGAGACGCGGAGGGCTCTCGAGCCGAGAGCCGAAGACGCCGGGGGCAATAGGATTCGCGAGGAATCTTCTACGTCGAAGACAATGCCCGACTTCCCGACAAAGAACTCTCGACGTAATTTCAGCGCACACAAATCACGTCACTAATCCTTCAGTTCCAATAGTTACACAAATATTCAAAACTTCGTCAGCGCAATCGCGTAAAAATGTTACAAAAAAAGTTGGAAAACTTTTTTCAAAAATCGGTCGATCTCCATTTTTTTATTCCAACTTTTTGTAATTAACAAAATTATACGAAACCACAAATGGGCAATGCATTTTCGTTCTATAGGGTACAAAGCACACATTCGCGATCGATTCGTTTTCGTGAAAATGAGCTTTCAAACTGGAAAATCGCGCTCTTGTAAAATTACGGAAATGGCACGTTTCATCTTTTGACGTGAAAGCACGGAATCGTACCGAGTGAGCTCCGGTTTTAATTCAGAATGACGCGATTCGAAAACACCTCGTGCTTATCTGGTGAATATGTTCCATTTTTCACGGGCGTTTTATATAATCTCGCGGTAACCGGAGCAGTCTCCGGCGCATTAATGCGATAGCACGCTGTGCGCTCGCGTGCCTGCGCCCGGATAAAATCGTTCCTTTTATTCAACTGCCGGCACATCGGTTCGCCTTGTTTTCACGACGAAATCAGTCGGGCCGAGTGTTCCTCCAATCGCAGCACGATAAACGGACATTTTTTATATCAACAATGTAATGATCGCGTGATGCCAAGAGCGCCGCTGAGAAACAAACCGCTGCTTCGAGAAAAACGACGACGTTCATTAAAACTTTTTGCAGGAGAGTTTTTTTTCCTAATCATTGTGGGATAAATGAAAAATATACAATAAAAACGTGGAAGGTAAGTAACGAACAAGTTGTTCCGCCGCGCACAATTGTTCTTCAACTCCTCCTTATCACAAAAGTTTCAATCAACAACTGCACTACACTGAGAAAAGTGTCATTGAAAGTTGTGGAAAAATGTGATTAAACATTTTACATGCTTCAGTTTATCAGCCCTGGTGGAAAATATGAACGACAAAATAAATAGTCTGACTATTACGGATTGTTCTACTTGGAAATTTTCAAACATTATTATTTACAAGTATTGAATTTTGAAATTTGTTTGTTTTGCATTCCAAATCACACAAATTCGAATTAATTTTCCAATCACCAAGAAAATAATTAAAATTAATCCCCAAGTATACAATCGGAAAATAAGAAACTACACTCACACCGAGAAAAGTGGTGTTAAAAATGGTATAAAAATGTTCACAAACGTTTAACATGCTTCAATTAATCAGTCCCGGTAAAAAATATAACGGTCGTGTCTGACTATTATGGATTTTTCTACTAGAAAATGTTCAAGCCTTGTAATTATTATTAACAAGTATCAAAATTCATTTTTCCACATCACGCAAATTCATATCAATTCATCAACCACCAAGAAAATTGATAAAATCAATTCTCAATTGCATTATCATTAAATCCTCACAATAACTGTTTTACCAAAATTCCTCTCGGCATATCCCTCGAATAAATATTTGAACTGTACGTGCTGGTTGATTTGATAGAACACAATAAGTCGAATGGCCTATCTCGGATGTAATGGGAGGGCTTCCGATGTGGCACTGGGCGGGAATCGATGGTGGATCGATCGGGATTAATCGCGGCCCTCCATTAATACCACAATTAAAAGTGCACCGTAGATAAAAGCCCCGCACGAAGCCGAGAGCTCGTCAGCGTGATCACGCAATCTGTCCCGACTCGATTTTCCGAACGAGACCGTCCTCTCATTGCCGCCGTGTGTTTGATGATTCTGTTTAACGTTCATAGATCGAGCTAAAAAAACGCCGACTGATTTTTCGTCCACGCTAAATCCCATCAATTAAACGATACATTTTCATTTCGTCGGAAAACTTTCTATTTGCTCGAAATTATGAACTGATTGACGAGATTACGGAAAATGGAAAAATAACTGCTTCCATCGCGTCGGCTCGAAGAAAATTCAATTACAAATAATAAAATTTCTCGTAAAAATAGGGTAGTAATCTGATTGCCGTAATTTAAAAACCGTCAAGTTGAATTTTGTACGTGAAATCCACTTGATCTATATAATCCTGCACTCGAATCACATTGACAAATAAGCCGATTGGTCGTAAAACCATAGTCCTGTCTACGCTTTATATTAGGGAAACTTCAGAACCAGCTTTCACGAGTTTTCGAATGTCTCATTTCTGGTTACAGCAATAATATACAATAAGAGCGATCCGAATGACGAGTCACGTATTCAGTGAAATACAATTTATTCGTGCTTGATTGCATATGCGTTCGCGAAATTCGCTCATTGAAATTAGCATTCAACCGTAACATATCCCAGGACGTCCTTTTCATGCGCGAACAATGCTCCCGCGTACGATAAATCGAGCTTAATAGAACGTAATAGCAATACTTTGGCATTACGTGTAAGACTATTCCTGTTTTCCTTTCCTGCTCCCAAGACGATAATTCAGAGCTGACCGCACATTCGTCCAACTTCGTTTGCAACTAGAACGAAATCTCGTGACTTTCGTGGCGTGTTGCTCAACAATTTTTTGCCGTCGTAATAGCAATGAAACAGGGACCCCGGGACTCGTCCCGCGACGCTGGAATTCGAATTTCCCTTCTCGCAAATTTGTAGCCCGAGCGAGGAGGCGCCGCGGGTGTGCCCCTCGTGATAGAAGCGACCGCCGCAGTTACCACGGGTCGATTCTCGGTGCAAATGGGCCACGAGCACGCGGCATCGTTACAAATTTGCGCCTCGGATTCATTATCCTTAATCTACACGCCTTAATCTTTAAAGCCCGGCCGCGCTCGCAGATGCCGTCCCTTCGGCAAGAGAAATTTCATCGAGGGAATAACGATTTTTCACTCGGGAAGTGTCACTGGACTCGATTTATCGCGGTTATTACCATGATTCTTCGTTACATTTTCGAATCCGGGATTTTTTGTAAAGGAAACACTCACTTACCGCAGAGCCGCTCCTTTTTTATTCGCGTTCGCGTTATTTCGAATTCCCGGACTAATCCTTTAATTGAAAATCTTTGAAGAACTTTTGAACCGCTACTTTGGGGATTTGAAACCGGAACTTTGCAAAGCGAAGCCAAATGCTGAACTGAACTCACGCAAGCGTCAAAACATAAAAGTGCAATGATTCGTTGTAAGTTTTCTGGTGTCAAACGAAACGACTGTACTTGGAAATCGTTTTTTTCTTAATTCAAACTCGAAACATTCGAAAAAATTGCCAATACTCGAAATAAGCCAGAATACCCATTCAAAAAGTCTCGAGTTTGCCCAAAAATGATTTTCCCCGAAAGACAAAGTTGCAACAAACATTTGACAAAGCGCCTGGAACGAATCCGTCGCAAAGAATTTCGAGATTCCTGAAATCCCTGTGTTCTTCGCCTGTAAAAACATTTCAATTTCCGCGCCAACTTCAAAAGACTCGGACAACATTTCGCCGGGTGAAAAAGCGGTACTCCGCTAGAAGAAACAATCGCCGATGTGGATGTCATACCGAGCGAAGCCTCGTTTAAAGTATCCGTCTCCTCTCTCCGATAGAATCTCGCCCGGAGAAGAGCATTCACACAAATCCTGGCTCCGAGTCAGCTACGTGGTAAATTGAGATATCGCAAAAACGTAGTGCCCGGGATGTCGTGCCCGCGCTGGAGTCAGTCGAGTGTCGGATTGCAGAACCCGGAAGAGCTCGGTACGAAACAATTCTTCTCGAAATGGGGTAAGTGGAACGAAAATAAAAGGTGGTTAGATGAAGAAGGGCGAACGAGGGAGGCAAGGACAATCACGCGACCCTCGCCCCGGAAAATAAACTTTCTCCCTCCCCCGACTTTTCCAACGCCCGAAAGAAATTTCCTTTGTCACGGCAAAGATTTGGATAATCGTTCGAGAGTCGACTTTAATTAGCCGAGTTTCCTTCCTGCGATTTAACGTTTAATCGCTCGTAGCGAGTCTGCGAGCGTAACACAATTAGGTGATGCGTGGTTAGACGCATCGCCGCCGCAGCGACAGAGCTAGTGCCAGCCAGACCGAGGCTCTCCGGCTTGCCAGGATCGAGAGACCCGCTTAGATGTACATAATCCGAATGTTCCGAATGTTACAGCACGGAAGCTGCATTAAAACCTCCTGCGAATACGGCGCCTTTCATGCGCGTGCCGATGAATACGTATTTCAATCATCCGAACGTCGAGGATTCTCTTGCATATTTTGCGCCACGAGCTATTCAGGAAAACGCGCTCTGGCTTTTTCCAATCTTCGGAAAATGGATTGCCGGGTATCGGTGGAATCGGGCAACGCCCCGCTGAATTGGCGCGAGCGATCGAAGTTCATTTCGAAATTACTTTTTTCTTCGAGCGTGGAAACGAACCGTCTTATCTAGAGACACTTTTGCCAACGAATCATCGAGATTTTTAGCTACTTTCTCCGGGGACACAATAGATTGAATTGAAGAAACGTCTGGGCGAGACAGATTTCGAGGGAAAATATGGTGTAGCGCTTTGGCGGCAAGTGGACGCTGTCATGGCATCAAAGACAATCCGGACACTTCCCGGGGTTTCTAAAGGAGTCTAGACGAGTATTCGCATTCATACACCGTGCCACCTGCTGTTCCGGCATCTAGCTCGTTTCACTTCCTTTCTCGGAATGAATTCAATTGGTCCGGCAGCATCTTTGCCCCTGCAATCCGCACATGCATTCGGCGCCAGTTCATAGCGTCGTCGAGCGCGGTATGTGCTCCACATTCTACGATTGCACCGACCTTCCCGCCGACGTGATAAATGCGCCAGAGCTTCCGCTCGAGGGAATGGACTCTACGGAATTTCCGCTTACGGTTTTATATTAAATTAATTAAGAACCGATACCGTCCTAGCATCTAATTTATTTTCGAAAGTGCCCTGGGACCATTTTTCACTTTATACCGAGAAAATTGTGTGGTAAAAACTACCACGCGTGTAATATTACGGATTGTACGTCTTCTACAAACGTCATCTACGGAAAAATTGGAAACATTGGACCACTACTTATTAATTGAAAAACTGCTCACAAAAAAGCAGATGCTAAAAAGTATGAAGAACTACAGAAAACTACCTATTTTTCTAAAGTTTAATGATGTCAGTAATGAAAGGTTTCGTGGCCACGAAGATCTCAGTTTGAAAGTACTCCAAAATTCGCCGAATCGCGTAGCATGCATGAGTTTATGAAAGCTGGAAAGGAGTCGGATGAAAGAGGGACTCTGCATCCTGTTTACCGTCTGTCACGCGCACACGCACAACATTCATAACTCAAAACTCATGATGTCAACGTAAAACTCTTGGGATACTTATCTATATTGCCAGACACGTGTAGCATTTCGTAATCTGCATCGATGTCGCTCTACGACTCCCGCGTGCTTTCGCATTCAATTGCAAAAGTTTCCTCGCCGCGGAAGATCAAACGCGGCTTGGGCATTGCTGTCGTAAATATTTCCAACGGTAATAACGAAATTCATTAAAAAGTCATGCTAGACGCGGTTACTAATATGTTCCGCCCAGAAAAAAATTTTACGTCTTATCTACTTTTCCCTAAAAAAGGAGATAAAGTTGTAAAAACGATTTCACAAACGGAGATTTTTTAATGAAGACGACAGATGTTATTTCGAGCTCTGAAAAGAATCACGTTCTAAGAAAATCCAGAATTATCACGAGGTTCGCGTTTGGGAAAGCCCGAGTCATGAATGTATGCGACTTTTTTTCACCTCAGGAAAAACAGTTTCATTCATATGTATGACAGGAATATGCAGAACACTGGACGCTAACTTTGGGAAATCTCGGTTGCCTCGTGTGCAAAGCACGCTCTAACGCGCCGTTCAAAACGACGATACAAATCGGATGAATCGGCTTCCGTGCTTTCAGAATTTGTTAACGATCCGACGAGCTCGTTTCATTAAGAGCCGGTAATTCACTTATCCAGCGACACCTTCAATTACGTACTTTCCATTAGCCCAAAAGACCTTTCAACCAAAATCCAAAGCTTTTTTCCATCTTTGTTCATTTGAATATCGCGTGAAAACACGAGGCATTTATCACGTCGTTTAATTTTCGACAACGATCGAATCTGCGGAGTTCAAACAGCGCACAACAAAGGTTTTCCGGTGCTTGAGTAGGCGGACGTCCGAACAATCAATTCCTGCATTTCACGCAGAGAAGAGGCCCTCTCGTAAACAACATCGCCATTCTCAAATGCTTAAATCACCTTCACAGCTCAGGGAACATCATTTTCATACCGTGTCACTGAACTGCAGCCCGAATTATTGAACCAGATTTTCGAGTACTGAAACTCGAGGTTCGTCGGAACAATGTTTTATTTAATTCGTACTGCACGTGACGGTAAATGTTTTCAATGGTACTAAATCCAGAAAAAAAAGCTTAAACTCGCTACAAATTTATGCCACCGTAAAAAACCGTAGTTGATGCGGAAAAATTGTCATTCAAAGTATCTTCTCATGTGAAACTTTGAGTCCCTTCGTGAAACTTGAATGAAGAATTGAGTCGATAGTTTTAATAAAGTAGCGATCTTGAAAGAATACAAATACATCGAAAGGTCGTCTCCGAGTCAATCTCGAAGCGCTTAAATTCCTAATCCCAGTTCGCAGATTGCTTAATTTTGTTTCGCTTCCGTTCCATTCCATCTGTGCAGTCCCATTTGTCACCTCCAACGCCATCTGCTTAATGGAGGTCCGGTATCGCTCGAATCCGAGCAAGCAAAGGGGGGCTTACGGTCCGATCGCATGCATGCGGGTCGCTATCGTAAACACGAAAATTCGAGATACGACATTAATTCAGTTTGTAAACGCGCTTCGATATATTCCCCGAACGAATGAATTAAAATAACATTCCGGATCAGGTGGGGTCTCGGAAATGAGCCGGAGCCCCCGTTCATCCATCGGAAATTTTCCCC
This sequence comes from Zelostemma sp. ZL-2020, assembly GCA_022816865.1. NCBI lineage: Eukaryota > Metazoa > Arthropoda > Insecta > Hymenoptera > Platygastridae > Zelostemma > Zelostemma sp. ZL-2020. The sequence goes on along the minus strand of JABFQM010000011.1, from coordinate 57,205 downwards.
GAAAGCGAGAGATCGATCCCAACGAGCCCTAGTGAACCAATTTAAATTGATAGGTTTCCGCGCTGGAAAAATATTTGCGAATGAATATTTGAGGATCCACTTCTCATCCGGGAAGCGGAATAAAACGAGGACGAAAGTACTGACCCCGTTGACTTTTCGACTACCATTTCCATTACGACGAAATTGATTTCGCCGCGGCTCGGAATATCCCGAGAATTCGCGGCCCATTCTTGGGGCAATTAACGAGGACAAGACGACGATATTGCGGGATGAAATGGCGATGGAACGTTGTCGAGGGCGGTTATAACTGTCGTTCGATGAGAATGTTGACCTATTCCCGTTTAAAAGCCGTGGAATACACTCGACATAAGCCGAACGGGTACGTGCACTTTATGAAAAGCGGCTTCCGCGGTTGGATTACGCTCGTAGAATTCTATTAGAGCTCGCGATTTCAATGGAATCGATATGATAACGGTCCACTATTACCCGCCGCGTGCGCCGCGATATTTTACGTATTTCAAATGTATCGCCCCGACCGATCATTTCACCCAACGTTTCGCGTTATCGCTGACGACATCGAGTGCCCCGAACGCGAAGAGTCACTGATTGCTCAATTATTCTCTTCACCAAAGCTTCAAGTCATTTTAAACTTTATTCCAGCGCTCGAAAAACTCGCATAGTTTGGCTTCGTATAACTGAGCTTTGGAAAAAGTTTTCCATTTATTTATATCCGTGCATTTTCAACTAGTCCGTTTACACAAACGCTTTCGTTACATAAATAGCAATTTGTTGTACCGAAACGAAAATACTGGCAATCGCTCTTTTAAATATACAAAAAAAAACTGCGTAAAAATACAAGATAAATGAAGAAAAATATTAAAAAGTACCAGAAACTACTGTGGACCCGAAAAATGTCAGAACAACCTGTTTTTCTATAGCTTTTCGTTCTCTTTTGTATTTTTTCGTATTTTCTTGCATCTTCTATATTTTTTCGATTTTCAGCGTCCGCTCGTAATTTGTCGTAATGCGTTACCACTTCATCACGTGATAACTACAACTACTTCGTGTAGTAACTGTTATCACTACTTTCTCATTGCAGAGTTTCCATCGGTTTCTTTGCCACCGAAAAAATGATTCAGGCCCAAGGATAATTTTCCGAATTAAGGTAAATGTCCCAGTAATGGCCCACCTAAGCAAAATTCGAAATCCAAACGCTGATTTCCAAGTAAAAAATAACTTTTCCGATCCTGTTTTTTTGTAAACAATGCAGAATTCTCTTAAGAACAAGTTGCATTTTTTGTTTTTCTACAGTAGTAATTAGTTCTTCAATTACGTGCAATTAAGTAGTCAAAAGCACGAATGTCCCAGTAATGGACATGGCTGGGAAAAACGTGATTATGATTAAGATTGAAAAATATGTTGTGTCGTCTGAAACGACAGCTTTTTTTGTAGAAAAAGTTAATAATAATCACGTACTTTGTATTTCTTTCATTACTGGGACATCTACCTTACTAAAAAAAATAAAATTTCCTAATTAAACGTATCAATATAAAGATGAATGCAAACGGATAATGTCAGAGCACAAGAGATGCTCCCAAATCGATCTGATTGAGCCTTCGTATCGTATCCGATTGTCCCAGCGAACATGTTTGTCTTCATTCAACATCGCGCAACGTCATTCCACGCCACGGGCATCGATTCCTCGAGGTTGGAATAACAAAAATGCTCGTCCAAACGAGAAACGCCTCAAGATTACAGATGACCGAAGCATCGTCGAGCGAAAGCCGAAGAAATGAAAAGATTTATGTCTGTCGATAGAGCCGCTGCCGGGACGACTCTTTGAAGATTAACGAGCGCGCGTCGCTCACGTGCGGGACCCTGCGCGCAATATCTTCCCATTTCGCGTTGCCGCGAGCCGGCACGTTTCCTTCGATTCCGCCTTGGCTTTCCATTGGAAAACCCAGTTATCTCCCTTGGCGTTAGGCTCTCGACCGTTGTAACTGCGGAGCAAAGAGCTTTGGAAACTTCGAGAAGCTTTGGGAGCGGGGCCGCCGGGAAATAAAGAGCGAGTTGGAGCGAAAATGGAGAAAGCGAAGGGCGGAAAAACCAGGTACCATTGTCTACAAGTTCCTCGCCCCGCCGGCTTTATCTGTACTCCATTACTAGCGAGTCCTGGCTCTTGGACAACAAGAAACTCGAGCAAAGATCACGAATAATGCACCGTTCTACCCGATATTGTTTTTAAAACCAGCTTTTTCGAGATCTTATCGGCAATTTCCGAGTTCTTGATTGATTCGACTTTCTCTTCCTCGAGTTCGCGCTCCGAATCGGAAAATTAAATAATTTCTCTCCAAAGACAATCTCCGTAAGCATCGTTTTCGCTTTAATACGCGTCTTCATTTCACGTAATATTAACGCGTCATTCGTGGCACGAAATCGGTGTGCTTTCAGTCGACAGGATTCCGTTTTCCTATCGAAAGGGCGAAGACAATGCAGTTAAGACTCGGGCACTTATAGCATCTCTGTAATGTTCGAATAATTCAGTTGCCTTTGTTCCGTTATCGGGACTCGCGTCTCCTGCGAAGGATTCGCCCATAAACGATTCACGCGGCCGAATAGTCCTGAATGCTACGAACCGTCTAATACCCGTGACACTGATGATATTATATTGTCGCACTCGAGTTAAGCGCCACTGCTGTCATAACTTGCAACTCCAAGTACACAGTCTCGAAATATTTTCATTCCCACGAAATTACCGCGACAAAAGTGCAATTTATCGTCCAAAAGTGCAATCGTCAAAAGACGACGAGCTCATTGATTTATCCGAAAAGGCAAACAAGAGTGGAAAGAAAAATATGAAAATTCGTCGAAACATTCACTCGAGAGCACTCGAGATTCGGCCTTCGTAGAGCACCGTAAACCAGGGATTTATATCGAAAGAAATAGCAGAGGGCAACGCATAAACAGCAGCGGATTTCAAATTGATATCCCTGACAAAAGGCCAGGGACAATAAACAGCGAAAAGGCGCGATAAAAAAAGTTAGCACCTTTCGCGCGTCGAAAATAAGCCCGAGAGTTATGAAATCGAGGAGATTCAACTTTTTTGCCATCTTTCTTGAAAGTGCGATACGACAATCGGGGCATTCGTTCGTGCAAATACGATTCTATAATTTGGACAAACACTTGAGGACCGGGCACGTACACCGGGTCCATCGGGACGAGCGGCAGCGGATTGGGAGCGGCGATCAATTACTCTCGAGTTTCAAACAAACTGCCTAGACAATGACGCCGGGGCGCATTATGCAAATGACAAGAGTTTTCTAACTGCGGAGTAACTCGCGCGGAAATCTGACCGGTGGTTTAACCGGCTCGATGCGGAACTTGCCTAACTCGGCTTAAAAAAGCACCGATGCAATTCCAAGCGATTAAAAGTGCATTACTCGATGCACGTATCATTCCGGAATTTCCATCCCCCGGAAAATTAATGTCGCGTGCATTGACGGATTTTCGAATGACAAACGCGGACTCATTCCGTTAATCTAGCGAGAACAAACACGAAGGAGCAGAAGAAGTTCGTGCTTGAGAAATTATCTCCGCTGACTCAGCGAAAGTATCAACGATTCATTAGAGGAATCCGAGTTGTATGTTTTAATTCTTGAGTGTTGTAATTTGGCACACTGTTTTGTTTATAATTTCTATGAAAAAACGCACGACAAAGTGACCATTGAACGCTCGGTTAGGCCAGACAACTTAACCGATCGATTCCCAATTAGCCAAATCAGGGAAATGGCCTGGGCAGATCCCGCTCTGAATATCTAAGCGGGAAGTGTCGGTGATTGCGATGTTTTTTTTCCTGAATAGACGAGCGAGACGAGTTCGGTGTCGATGGCATGGAAGGAAGAAAAGCGCGATTTTGGCGGTGACGAAGCGAGATAAAAGGATCGTCAGGTGAAAAGATGCTGTTCGCGTCGAAGCATACCGAATAGAAGAAGAACGACGTCGGAGGTATGCCAGGAGCAAAAGTATAAATTCGTTCTTGACGTAGAGCTCGGGGCGAATTTAAATCAGGTACAAATGCTCGAGGCAAACATTCGGACTAACTTGGTTTTGAAATAAAATGTTAGAAGGTCGACGCTGGTAAGGTAATGTGGTAGTTAGGAAAGAGGATGGCTAAACCTCTTTTCACGTTCTCCACGAAGCTTGAATAAACTTGGAAACTTGCGTTGTAAACTGGCTCTCCGAGCGCAAATTGCGGCTGCTCCGAATGAATCGAAGCATTTGGAGGTGAAAAGAAGTCCCGTTGCTTCTGTATTCATTATTAGATCACTCCCGCTTCGCTCCGAATTGGGTTCCTTTATTTCGATGATTCCCGAATTTATTCCAACGATTCCTTTGGTAGCCCGATTAAAAGACGAAATTACTTATATTCGTGCACCGAGGGCAATTGCTTCCGCTTTAATTTTCCGTTATTTTTCACGGGGAAATGCGCGCGTTGTATCGGACGCACACATAACTCGCGCGTGGGTCACGAGATACCGCATGTGGCGAGCGTTGCCTAATGAGATCGTTGCTTTTCCGGATATCGCATCCACCGCACCGGCTCAACTCGAAAACCAACGATCTCATTGGCAGCGAAGCATGCCGCATCCGTTATTTCGTTTCCCTCGCGCCACGCAAAAAGACAAACGTCACCGCTCCGTTTTTAAAATGCAAAAAGAACTAAATATAATTGGCTTCCATAGACTCGAGTGATCAAATATTCAACCGTTAATCCGGAGTTTCCAAAGGACACTTAGTTTGCATTTCCCAACGTTTTCCATCGTGCGTACTTCATAATAAACGAAACACCATCGACGATATTAAACGATAAGTAGTTTTTTCCATTTCATCTCTTTCGAAATCGCTCCTCCGTAACTTTTCCAATTATAACTTTTTAGCAAAGCGAAGTGGTTTTTGTTATCAGCGCTTTCCATATTTTTTTTATGTTAATACTTCAGGCACTTTTCATTATGACAATTATGAAATAAACACTGTTTCTAAATACCACGCGCTTTTTCATATTATTATGCTAATTACTCTTGGCTCTGAGCGAGTGCATTATTTTATGATTTTCATGAAACTCTGTTTTTGATTTATCAAAGACAAGCTCGTTATTTTAATTTTTTAATCCATAATTATGACTTTATTCAGTCACGGCGCGTAATTGGTGTTTGGAACATTAACGCTTTTGCTTTGACAGACATTTTAAGTGGTAAAAAATCCCTAAAACATCGAATCATAATTGTGCTACTGAAAACGTTTTTTACGCACTTGCTTTTATTTATTATCAATCACCAACATGCTGATAATTGCATTAGAATCGTGGCTCTTTTAATGAGCGTCGAGAAAAGTAAACTATTTTCATTACCAAAGTCTTTTAAGCACTTTAATTAACCATGAACTACTAATTCTATAAACTTTACGAATACTCCAAACTTTGGTTGTGCTTTATGCGCTTTACATGCTTTACCGAAAGGAACATTTTGAATCTGTCATGCTTCGCGTTCTTTATTGAACAGCGCCCTATTTCTTGTACGCTAGAAAACGGTTCCTTTAATCATTATTATTACGTTGCGCAAAAGTGTATTTGTAAAACATCGAGAAAACAGAAGTGCACGCAATTTCCTCGCAAATATTTATTTCCGTTATTTCCTTGCCTCGGAAGAAAACCACTCGCTAATCTCTACGTGAAATACCAATAATGAAAAAATGCAGATATTCTGATTCTTCCAAACTAAATCAAGAGCGTGCAAACTTCGTTGCGAAAGTACAAAATTCCGTTGAAAGTCGAACTATCGTTCACGAAATCTCGTGTCGAAAAATTGCTCAATTCATTGTTCCTTGGGAGTCGTAAATAAAATGCTAAAACGTGAAAAAGAAGAACTCGTGTTAAATTGTAATTCAGTGTAGCTCATTAAAGCGCGTTCCTGACATAGTCGACCACGCGACTCCTCGACTTTTTCACCGAGCCACATGATGGATGTTTCGCTAAACTTTTTCTACACGAACAGCACGCGACAAGAGGAAACAAACTACTGCCGGATTTCGAAGCGATATTAATACGACTAACTCACGTTCCAAATCAAATCCGTACTTTTATGTCAGTAAATATCTCTATTTTTGCCGATTTTTCTTTTACGATTGCAATATACCACCGGGCTTTTCAGATATTGCGCGGTTTTTTTCATTGCTCCAAATTTTTACGCGGAAATTAATGTTCACCTTATTCAAACTTTATAAGTTTTGGTAAAAAATAGAATAACAAACTTGAAAATTGCAGATTAAACACTTGAAAACATGGAATTCGATAGAAATGAAAGTTATTGAAACTGACCTTGAACAATGAGCTTGAGCACGGCCTCGGACTTCCGGTCGTTAGCCAAGCATTGATAATCGCCGCTGTCGATCGACTTCACCGGATGAAAAAGCAGGGTAAAGTTGTTCGGAAAAAATGTGACGCGGTCGCGATGATTCGAGACCGTGGTGCCGCTGTTTTTGTATTCTACGATCGGCATTTTGTTGGCCCACCATTCCAATGTAGAGACCAGTGATTGGGCCGTCACACCGGGACATTCGAGGGTGACATTCCGGCCCGCCTCCACGATGATTTCCTTAACCTCGGTGCTCAGCTCATCTGAAACACCCAAAAAATCACGTTCAATTCGAGTGCTTCCCTTGATTAATAATTCATGAAAAGTATTCCAAAAATGGTTTTTGCTTTTTCACGAACTGCCATGTTTCATCGTAGGATGAATTTGTTTATGTAAATCGTTCCGCGCATTTCCGGTTACTGCATCTTAAACTATCGCGTTACAAACAATATGAAATGTCCCGAGTTCGCCCAAGAAGCAGCTTGGGACGAAATTAAATTTAGCGTTCGTGAAAGCGGTTTCCTGGACACAAAGAAAAATCCATACAGTTCGTGCGGCGTGAACAAATTATTGTAAATTTCAATTTGCTCATGTTCGGAATTCAACATTCATCAAAGATTCAGCTCAATATTCATCAAGAGTTCTTTATATCCGAAGTACTGCGATTGAAGAATCGTAGAGCGGCACAATCACGAATGCAAATGCAACATTCAAAAGTGTAACGCGATAAATTGTGTTTTTATTAAAATGCAGAAGTACACAAGAAGGAAGAAACCCGCTTCTATTATTCACATCGAGTAAATCTCTTGAAAGATAGCGGGAAAAGGAGAAAATTTAATAATCAAGTTCATTAAAAAACCTGAAGCAAAGTTATTACGCGCGCAATAAAGTTCTTTGAAGCATGTCGAATAAGAATGTCGAGGTTGTTATTGTTAATAATAATACTCCGAGCAAAACATAAAAATTCACGTATCCATATAAAAAATGCGGAAGTGCATGGATAATTGAAATGGAAACGTACCTACATTTTTCATTACTCATTATTCATGCATGATTATGCATTACCCAATCCAAACGTTTTAATAATGTACGCTTCGCTTTTTTTAGATGACTTTCAGTTTATAATTATATCCGAGCTTTTAATAAATACGCGAAATGTAACCAATCTTTTTTTAGATGACCTAATTAATCTACCTTCATGTCATGTACTTTTAATGATTATATACTTTCCAGAAGTGAAGTATACACGAGTGTAAAAATGTCCATTCGGAAGCAGCACTGAAGTGTGTATTCATACATATATTAAATAACAATTTACCAAGCTCGAAGCTAGTACAATCACAGTCATCTTCCGTGGCCCGGGTAAAGTGCATTTTTACGTGTGGGCGAGTACATACATACACAAAGTACCGAGTATAAATCCAACGGAGAACGGCACAAGTGCAGGTGCGCAATATCCAGAGATTTGAAGCGGAGGCTATTTTTCCTTTTCGTACTTGAAACAGTCCATAGTATAGAAGGTGGAAAAGAAAGCTCGAGATATCGCACTACGTACCGAATTGGTTTCAGTGTTATTATTGCTGAACGAGTCGCTGGCCCAGCAGCGTGAAACGGAAAGCCTTATTTATCTTCGGAACAAACAGGCGCTATTGCCGTCAGGAAAATGCGCCAAATAAAGCATTTTTGATGCTATCATCGCTCCGGAAGGACCAGCGCGCTAATTAAATTCGAGAGGGAATACGGAAGGCAAGGGTGTAAAAATAAATTATATTTCCGGGATATAACGCTACGTTTTCAAAGACGAAGAAAACGAAAAAGCGGATTGGCGGCAGCTTTTCCGGGGAAAGAAAGTTGCCGAGATTCGAGCCCTTGCTCAAAGATGAGTCTCCACTGGGCAAGAAGAGATAGCGCGGGAGTATAACAGTCTGTCGTGCTTTCAAGCTTCTTTAGCCGCGAAACAGATAAGCCACGGCTTTTGCCACGGGAGCACGAAACACCTCCCTCGGCCAAACAGTTTGTTTCTGCGCCGAACTAATCCACGAACATCGCTCCACGACGGACGAGGCAATTCCGGAAGATTATAGAAATGCTAGGAATCGACGTCTCTTTGTAATTTCTCTCGACTTCCGGAAGTCGAGGAAAATACGACTTTCGCGATAAGAAAATTTGAGAAGTGCGAAGAGAGAAAAAAATATAACCTCGGTAAGAATCGGAGATGAAAATATTAAGGATCCGAGGTATTTTATCTCGCTGAACTTTGGGTCAGTATTTTCTTCCGCGGGCTCTTTCCGCAGGAGCAATCATTGTCTCAAAGAAACGTTATGTAGGCCACAGTGATTTCGTTCTTATCCCTTTCGTTTCCGCGCCACTGACTCGCGCGTGATATTGCGAACACCGCTCTCCGAGCAACATCCCCGAGCCAATCCCTAATATTGCCCGGCTGAATTTAGCCCGTAGCGCACTCGCGAATTAAAGGCATCGATTTTTCTCATCTCTTCATTCATACTCGAGAAAAGAAAAAGAAAACACTTTTTATCACGGCTGATGGTGCAACTATTTTAAATCGCTTTTCTCGTCAGCTCTCGCGCTTGGCAAGCTGCAACGATGTCCCATTAAAATGCAAGAAATTTGATGCGAGAGAAGACAATTGGAAAAGGGACGCCTTGAATAACGTGGATTTGAGCGACTTTCTCACGCGGATTAAAAAAGATTCAGTGAAATGTGTTCTTAACTGGAAGGAAATGTTCGAAAAATGGAGAGAAACGTACAACGGCGAATCGCTTGATTCTTTTTTTCTCGAAATTTCCATCGCGCTGCGTCGAATCAGGGAACAATATCCCGGTGCTCGTGAATGGCGTCCGTTGACACTCCCAACCTTTACCGAAATATATGTCCGGCGAATGAATCGAAACGAAGTGGAATGAAGCACGTGCACGGCCGTTTCGCCGTCAACGGGCAGCATTTTGTGGAGGAATTACTTTGCCGAATCGAGGACTAGATCGAGCGAGAAATCAGTTTTGTGAGAGGTGATTTCGCGGTAATTCAGAGGTAATTCCGGGCCGGGTTGGTCGGGACATTCGGATCACGCGTCCGTACTCATACGTGCATAAAGTGCAAGCGCGGAAGTGGACATTTCTCTGCTCCCTTTTTCGACGTTCCGAGCTTCTGGCTATGACTCAGAAAAATAACCCCGTGGCTGTTTGGCTATCTGTCCGATGAACCAACAACGTACGTGAGGCGCCTGAAATGAAGACACGTGACCCACGGATTTTACAAAAGAATTCAATACAATTCACACGTTTCGTGCTGCTTACTGAAAATTGCGCTAGCCAAACTTGCAAATTTCGCCTGTCCAAGACATCGCGTCATTCATGAGAAAAAAGGATTCTAATTTCTCGGAGAGTACATTTGGAGGCCATTACCCGGCGAGAAATCGAGCTCGGCGGTGGGTGGCCATTTTACATCTGGAGCTGGTAAAATGGCTCCCGCGCCAGACTCGGTTTCCGCGTCTTAAATTGAATACCAGCGTCTTTCTTCTCCGTGTTCTCCCGCCAACGCGCAGCTTCCACGAGTACGCTATTAATTTACGCAAATCTTCAACGGCCTGCATTTTTCCAGCAGTAATTTCAACCTAGTTGCGCGCCGGGGAAAACCGTTACCACGGTAATTACCTCAGCAGCGCCGGACTAGCTTTTTGTCTCATAACCAAGTGACTATCTTAATTGCTTATGCTCTCTGGATCTTGCTAAACTCGCTCGCCGTTTGTTTCGCCACTTTTCCATATCTTCCACACACCAGCTTCTATTTGATTTTCGAGCTCATTTCACGGAAGATAAACGTACGTAATATCCGAAGTGTCCCTTCTTCTGGAACTCGAGCCGCGAATGCTAATAAAGTTATTAAATTATTCACTTTTTATTTCCGCGTGAATATTTACCTGAAAAATTTCAAAAAATGTGTACTTTCGCGATATTACAAGCACTCAAACTCAAGTCACGGAACAGTTCTTGAAGTTGTCTTGGGAAGTGGAAATGCAGTGTTTGTTTACCGCTGTAATTTTCTTCGCTGAATTGCAAATTGTGAGTCTCGAAGCATTTGTAAGGCTTTATCAACAAAAACAGAGCTCCAGAAACTTGGAGAACGGCCACGAAATCATTTTTAAATAAGCTAAACAGCACTGACCCAAAATAGGAGACCACAAGGAACCAAACATCAAGGATGCATCCCGAAATGCCGAGTCTTTCAAGCTTTGCTAAGAGAATCGGATGAATAACCCTATCAAAGGCTTTTGAAAAGTCGGAATAGATCGCATCTACTTCGTTTCCTTCTTCCGAAGCATTGACAATATAGTTTTCAAAGACGACAGGATACTGCTCTCCGACAAATAAACGAGAGATACTTAGATTCGGAATTAGATCTGATGAGACCCGATTCATTTTTTTCCAGATTGAATGCAGCTTCGCATGCATAAATTCTCTTTGACTCGAATCCTTTCCGCTGCCACCGATATGCCAAAGATGGAAAAAGCTTCTTCGAAAAATGTCGTTTGCTTCTTTCGTTTGTTGTTTGCAAGGTAAGCAGATATTTACATCGCTTCGATATAATTCATTGGCTGAGGCGACGTGTTAACAGGTACATCCATCCATATTTCATGGGTCATCGTTGAAAAGACTCCCATTCAGTCCTATATATGAATGATCGATCTTTGCTGATAAAAACGATACAGCTTTACTTTCCAGGGTTGCTCGTTCTTCGACGTGAGGAGGAATCTTGATACGACCCGTATGAATCGATAGACAATAAAACCTTTCTCGGAATCTTGAAAATATCACGAAGACCGTATCAATTTTCCAAATTAACCCAGCCCTCTCGTGATCCACGACACGCTGGTCTTTGTTTTTGATACGCCGAGCAACTACTGAATATTCAACAATATCGTGTAGCGACAACTTCGTTTGATTGATGCTACGGCACCTTCCACTTCATCAATCTTATCGCGTCAAGTGTCATCTGAATATCCGTCTCCCGCGATGAAACTTTTCTTCAAGAAGGGCATTTTTACCGCGACGACACGCGTAACGAGTGAATTTAACGGAATACGATGATCGATATACGTGCATCCGTCAAAGAATTGATTGGAAGAAATCAACTGCACTTACCAGTCGCAGCGACGATAAGAATCTCAGTAATTTCCGTGTAATTTTCTTTTTTCGGCGTCGTTATGGGAAATTTCGTCACGCCTGATGGCTGTTCTTTCGGCTCAATAAAAAGAAGAACGTTTGACTCTCTCGGACACGTCTACAGCAGCGGTGACACGCGAAAAATCTCGAACGATTCCCGTTACCGTGGCGATAAATCTTCAACATTTTCCATCGTTTCCGAAAATCCTCGTGATATTAAATCGCTCTTGCTCGGAAAGTCTTCTGGATATCCTCATAATTATCGACGGAAACGTGATTCCCCGCAGTTTCGGGCATGAAAGAGACGATGGGAACACAATAATTCCGGCTAAATAGACGGAACAGCTAGGGATCGCTGAAATTTGCCTTCTTACTGAAGGATCCTTGGTGGGTAGTTAGTAGTGGTTGAACAGACATCTATTGGCAGACGACTGACAATCGATACTTCCGTTAATGGACCGAACGAGATCTGGAGGGAAAAAAGGCAAATCCACTTGCAACCATGTTCCCCGCACAAGGAGCTCGTAGTAAAATGGGGTGCATACTGGAGAGGATTAAACGGGTACGCTCAAATCCGAGCTCTGCGCTCGGGTACATAAAGCAGCCGGCGTGTCTATTTTAATAGCTCGCCTGTTCCATTTTTCGACCGTCATCCAAGTTCCCAAAAGGTTCCGAAATGAAGGAGCATCGAATGTCTCGATTCGCAAGCGCGCATGTTTAGCAATATCGATCTTTTTCTATGCATTCAATCAACAGATCTGTTTTCCTTCAACATTTTCCTTCCAAGGTTAGCCTCGCTCATACAGAATATTTATTCTTTCCCTTTTCTCCAACTCGCAGTTCTCTATTAAAGTTTTCTCCAGTTCGCCATCTTAATCAATCATTCCCGGCCTTGGAGCTTTCATTTCCCAGTTCTCTTTGCTTTGTTGCGCCTTCAGACTTTTCCTCCTACACGAAGAAGAATCAGTTCATTGGTGTTGCCGCAACACGAAATTCGATGGAGTTTACAAATGGTTAAACTATGTATGATCTTGACTTTGATTCGTTGTCGTATCACCGCGTTTTATACGGCTTCGTTTATTTAGATGTTGATTTTATGGAAATTAATATTGATGTTGCATGCAAGAACCAACAGGAATTTCGATGTTATCACAAGATTTCCATCCGCATCGGTCAAGTGTTCTCGCCGAGTAAAATTGCCGGCAAACAAGCGGGATTCGAACAATGCATACAAGTCCGCCAAAGTTTTCGGGGGAAGGTTAAATATGGAGGCGCTGCGAAGTCATGTCTCGTCTTCAAAGCTAAAACCATAAGCCACGGAAGAAGACGACACTCTTCGTCTCATTTCCTTTCTCGAATCGATTGAACAAATACCCACGGAATTTGTCGGGGACTCGAAGACTACTTGACATGACTTGTTAAAGCGACTAGAAGAAAGAAAATATGCAGGGATGTCTGTGTTAGTACCCATTATTTATACAATGCGCGAGTGTAACGTTTGTCTTTCCCGTCGATAAAATTAGAAAAACACCCAAGAATTCTTTGCCTTTGCCAATTCCACCGAGTCATTCGATGATATTTTTCATCCGCAAAAGAAAATACCAGGATTATCCAAAATGCGTACTTGGGTAGATGGGCCAAAATGGAACACAATTCTTTTCATCTCAATGGTACTCTCTCCCCCCGAAATCGCGATTCGAAATTCCGAAAGCCCGTTGCGAGATGTGCCGAATATTTTTGACACCGCGATGGCGTAACGTAATAAAGAGGCATACATTATTCATGACATTCATTCGCCGTCACCTCGACCCGCACGCGCTTGCACACATCAAAGCATCCCATTTACAAGCTTTCGCTAACGAACGCCACGAAAAACCATCAGTCACCTGTACCTCGGGTAGTTAACACGGATTCGTCCTTGAATCGCTCGTTTTCGACGCCGCGAATCTTCGATTGCTCATTCTTGCTGTCCATAACACAAATTTTCTTCTTTCAAACGTGCGAATTGAATAATGGAGAACGGAAACAAAAACGATTGATTCGGTATAATGCTCTTACTCAAAGGAAACTTTTCTCCGCCGGGAAAAAGCCTCTCGCATCATCGTCCTGAATCCGAAATTCGCAAAAGTAACTTCGCTCCCGCTTTGAGTGCATATTTCGAGCCGAAACGAGCGTTTTCTCGTTGCGCACAAGCCGAGGGACAAAGAAGGGATAATGTTTCGGTGTGATTGTTCTACTTTCGAACAAAGAGACGCGGGATGGACACATGCGAAAACCTTGCTGGAATTCCAGGCAAACTCGCGCCAAACATCGGCTCTCTATAAACCGGAAGACCCAGTTGCAGCAATTCCGCAATCACTAAATGAATCGTCATTAAAAGTCCAAGAATTTCCGATAAATTGAACGAAAATCACGGCAACCTTCGGAATCGTAAAACAAAGGAAGAGCTCGCGGAAATTGAATCGAAACAATGAGCGTCCTCTTCCGAACGTATTCTATTTTTTACCGTTTCTTCTTTGTAGAAGTGCAGAGGATTCGCCAAACTCGGAGAGTCGTGTTGTCGAGAGTGCGCGCGGTATCGTCGGAGAAAGCGTGATTAATCGCGGTGTGGTCTGGCGCACTTTTCCACCAACTTTCGAGTACTTTTTGCCGATTAAAACCCTCGGGAAGAATTTCTCCCTCGTTCCCGCAAACGCGCTTTGCCGTTCCGGAAAAATCGAAAGAATGAATTCGCCGAAAGTTATTGCAGTACAGAAACGCGTCGCTTAATGCTAATTGATTCCATCGAGCAACCTTGGAAAAGCTCGGAAATTAAGTAATGCCCATCAAGACAAATTACCAGACTCGGTCAGGTATTATTTAGCGAAACTGTCGGCGTGAAATACCGAGGAGCGCGAATTCCCGGCCAATAAGAACGAGCCAACCCCGCCTTTTTGACAGCCCGGTCGTCGCGAATAAAGCTGTTTGCCTGTCCCTGCAAATACACAACGCGAGCAGCGGAGCAGTTAATAATTTCGTGGCGCTACGTACACGTAAGTCCCGGTAATAGCAGCCAAGACGCTATGAGACCCGAGCGAATGATCTAGCACGTTCCAGACTCGCGTGAGGCGCCCCAGAAATGAATTAAGTTCCGAACTTTGCATACCTTCCGCCCGAACCTCCGCGTCTCCCGTTCCATCATCCTCGTCCTCTTAACCTTACCCACTCTAAAATATTCTAGCCACGGGTCTTCCCCGTTCGTCCCGTCTTTCTCTTTCCATGTACCGCCGCGAACATTGTCGCCCAACTGACACATTATTAAATTGCACGTTATCGCTTTGATCCAACGCAAAGTCGCGAAAAATAAACCCCCAAAGTCTTTGATGGACTTGGGGTAGGTTTCTAAATTTTTGCTCACGGTTAAACCCCGGCTGAAAAAATCCATTTTGGAGTTTCAAAACCCTTCAGTTCTCCAATTAAAAACCCCAAATGGAAAAAGCAAATGGGTTTTTCAGCTGGACAGCGTTTAATTTCGTAAAAAGTCGATCAAATTTCGTCCCTAATATCGGACACGTCGCGCGAAATGCGATGGTCGATAACCGTCTTCAACGGCTCTAAAAGCCACGGCATTTTTTCACGCTTCCTTTTTCTCTTGGCTCGCTGGAAAAATGGGGAAACTTCGCTAATGAAGGTGCCACGAGGGTATGGGTAAATCGATACGTCCCCTGGACACTTCAGTCCCTCTAATTTAATAACGTAATAATAATCTCGCAGGATCAAGAGACATGGAAACGTCTCGGGCCGAGTACTCAAACAAAGAACTTTTTCCATAGAAGCCGGTAAGTTAATGACCAATTTGAGATAAAAAGATTGCAATTTGCCGCAACTTTAATCCACGGACGGAATTTTTCGTTTCGCTTGCATGATTTCTGTTTTCAAAACGGAGGGTTATTGAACTTGAGGAATCGAGTTTGCTTCGCTATTATGTGGAATAACAATACCAAATATATCGCGCGCAACAAAATGTCTCTTTCAAATGTTCATCTTTTTCGCGAGAAGACAATGTGAAAAGCCTCGCTACGGAAACGACGTTACATTCCTTTGGAACTTCGCCTCTTTGTTCTCGACTCCATTCCTTCGCTATCTTCTTTTTAAAACCGGAATGTCCCCCCGTTCATATATCTTCATAAAGGTCAATTTCGTCCAAAAAAATTGATAAGAACTGTAAAATATACGGCGTAAAAAAGAAACCGCCGCGTTATCTTTACGAGCTTCGAACGCTTCGGGAAAATCTCCGATTTCATTAGAGAAACGGATTCCTTTTCCGCGAGCGCAAAATAAATCCAATCATAACGAGGAATCGTTGTATAAATTAATCATAAACTCGTTCCACGGTAATGAGAACCGAATTAACCGAGCGACCAAATGAACCTTTGAGTTCGAATACACGAACCGATGTTGTTACAAATTGAAACTTTTAATTGCTCCAACCGAAATTACACGATATCAATTCCAAACGCAGTATTTCTCCCGTTCAATAGCGAAAAAGATACCGCGGTATGAATTTTTTTTCGGCTTATTCAAATGAGCGACGTCCGTTTTACGAGAAGCTAACAAAAGACATTTGTCCCTGCATTTATTAGCCTACTTTCCGTCCCGTTTCGAGAGGAAAAAAGCGTGGATTTCACGGCGCTATTTACCCATGCAAAGCGTCGCGGTTCGATCCTCGAACGGTATCAAAAAAGTGTCCGGTAAAAAGATGATAAAACCGGGTTAAGAATGGTTCGGGTCTCTCGTTTGATTTTCCCGTCGCGGAAAAATTGCGTTTGTCGCCGGCAGCCGTCCGAGATACGACTCGAAAAAGTGGATGGTTGCCTTCAGGCTCACGGTGGATCAGATATTATGTTAAGCGTTCCAAGTTATTCACTCGACGTTACGACGATCGACTTCTTTTTGCAGCCCGCCTTTTTTCTCTCGTGCCCCAGCCTTGGTAATCGTCCGTGAAAGCGAATCAGGGATTATTTTACGACGATAAATCACTCCGTTCGGAAATGCGCATAATTTACTTCCTCCTTGCCCCGATTCAATAGCAATCATCCGCAGAGCGCCGCTGGAAAAGATTGCGCCACGTTTCCTAAACGCGGCTACATTTATGGCATCGCCGATGCGCGAAAAGACGTTCTCGAATCGCAATAACGAACCACATTTTCCGTTAAACGAACTCAAATATGATAAAGTAATCATGTTTGCAATAAGAGCGTTGAAACTCCGGGAAAAAGCAAGCATTTGCACAGGGCGAATTTTGTACCTTGAATACATGTCGTTACTACAGTAAACATGTAACAAATGTTACA
The DNA here is from genome assembly GCA_022816865.1 of Zelostemma sp. ZL-2020. NCBI lineage: Eukaryota > Metazoa > Arthropoda > Insecta > Hymenoptera > Platygastridae > Zelostemma > Zelostemma sp. ZL-2020. Next base: position 40,282 of record JABFQM010000011.1, on the reverse strand, counting down.
TAAATTACACAGGAAAATCATGTATTTTAAATGCAATCGTGCGGAGCGATTCCCAATTCACAAGATCGATAAAAGACTTTGTTCGAATGCAATTGGATGCACAATTACACGTTGTTTCCGATGGTATCGCGATGAATATAATTGTATTCCATTTCGGCTTATCCACACAAATACGAAAAGTGTTCCAAGGTACAACATTCTTCCCTATACCTGTTTCTCACAAGTCACGAGGATCGATTGCACAACCGCACTTAACCCTTCGCAGAAACGGTCCCTCAGCCCAAACTCTCGAGGGGCTCATTTCGATTTTCCCGGAGCTCGAGAACCTGGGATTTATGACTTTCGGATCACGGATTTGCCGACTGCGCGAAGTATTGCTGAGCAAACATTTGAAGTCATCTCTTGTGTGCTTTGTAAAAAAGTACGAGACAACGGAGGAAAGACGGTGACGAGCTTACAGAGGGCGCGGCGTTTTATTGCGCACCATTAAGTATTCGTAGCTCCGAGTCTCACGTTGACTTCTGAAATAGCGTTATTACGGTTACCCGTGAAGCCGCTAATAAAATTGCCCCGGGTGGAGTTCAAAGCGCATTCATCAGGCTCGCAAAGTATACGCCCTGCGCGGAGAACAGAAATGACAGTATCGCGCGTTATACAGCTCGGGGACTTTCATGCATTTTCCTTTGCCGCTTTTTCATCTCGTTCGACGTTTCAAATCAAACGTATCAGCAGATTTATCGCGTTGGTCTCAAGTATTCTTCGGACACGCAACAAAAGTTATCTCGTTCAAATTTTGCATCAAAACCTTGTTATTCCATTAAATCTACACTTCTTAATCTAGATCTTAAATATTTGTTTCCTTTGAAAACAGAAAGCTTTTCGGACTGCAAAAAAACATGTAAATCACGACTTCTCGCGAGAACGTAGAATCCGGGTTCAACGGTCCAATCAAAATTATCAATATCGGCAAACATTTGGCCTCGAGCAATGAAAGAAATACGAGCAGAGGTAAAATTCGACTGGCGCGTTCGTTGGAAGATTTCGATATCGCGCTATCACGGATATGGTCCGATATGGAGCATATGGTGACGCTCCGTTTCGCGATGGAACGCTGTTGCAGCTATGCAAATTGCCGCTGCAAACGGGCATTAACGGATTTAAAAGCGATATATATTTCAGACGCGGGCTTTAAGCCCGACGACAAGCTGCATTAGAATTCATTGGCTAATTTGACCCGGCTGTAATCTTACAGTTCAAGAGATTCGCAAACGCGATTAACAAATTACATCGACAGATTTCCAACGGGACAAAAGGGATTCCGGGTGGCTTAATTGAATCGCGCACGGCGGCCAATCGATCAGCGATGCTGGCAATTAAAAATATTGCCGAGTTTAAAGGGATGAAATATGCACGAGTAGTGCCCTTGAAGGGATCGATAGCAATGAAAAGAGAGGCTGCAAAAGTTCGCTCCCACGAGTGTCATTTAACGGAATTTTGTTAATCTTACGAGCACACAAATTAAATTTAATGGCTGCTTCAAACTTCGTGATTTAGATTCGAAAAAAGTTGGCCCGAGTGATTACAAGTTCTTCCTTGCTTGGGGTAAAAACTTGATTTCAACTTTGTGAAAAGCCCCGGCCGAATTCATCCGAAACTGCACAACTCATTTCGCCGCTCATTCGTTTAATGATATATATGGACTCGAAAACAGCATCGCCGCTACAAAATTCATAATTTCATAGCGACGTAAAACAAGGCGAAATTCGGAAGTTTAAACGCGTCTCGGAAAAGCAAATCCCTCGTTACGCGTTGATCGCATTTAATGAGCACAACATTTAATAATCCCGCGTGCTACGCTCCGTTATTTCTTCAATTTTGCGGTCAAGAATTGGAAAAACGAAGCGGGATAACAATCCGAGTTTCACGCGCATTTTTTCGGTTAATTCGGTTAATCAACTTTCGGCAAACGTCGCGGTCTTTGGAATGAAAACAGCGGCATTCGCCGCGAATGCAGAGCCGCGCGGAGCGGACGGAACGAATTTTCCGTACGAATTAGAGCGAAAGCAGTTAGTGCTTTTAATTTAGCAAATATGGCGAACGGTAACACTCCACTTCGCTCCATTTGTACTCCACTTCCTATGCGAGCGCGTACACGTTCTTTGCATCGATCGCACGCCCAGCGCCATATTGCCAGCAAGGAGTTTTATCGCCGTTGTATATTAAGTCGCGCGCCGATCCAGCAAATAAATTTCCGCGAGGCTTTTTTCCCTTTTTTTCAGAAGCGATTTTCGCGAATCGATTCGGTAATGAGCGGACGTTTGAACAGCGATGTTTATCGAGGATTTACACGTCGGGGACTTCGAGTCCCGCTGCAGAAATGCAATTAGATTATTTACTTGGTGGTACGAGAGGTTCGAGTACTTTGCCCAGTCCTCGGCAAATACCAAGGGTTATTCGGGCCGTTCGATGCAGATCGCTCTGTATTCACTCGAAAAACCATGTTATTCGATTAATTGAAGCCTGCATTTTTCCCGACGCTCTCCATTTCAAGTGGAACAATCGGATGCGTCTCACTCCACCGCTGCGTCAGCGAACTTGTTTCCCGAATCTTTCCTGATTAATACATCACCGCTACATTCGACTGCATTTTCACGCAAGACCAGAGTTGCTTGAATCCGCAGTGCACGAGACATTTTTTTCGATAAGTCCCGCCCTCTCGTTATCTCGCGACGCGCGCTTGATGAATTATAGGGAAAAAATAAAAACGAGCGATACGAATGAAAAGATAATTACAGTTTGTGTTTTCCCTTCGAAGGAAAGCACGATTTATGGGAAAATGCGGACTCGGTCAATTAGTTCGGGTCGATTTATTCGCAATTGAAAGCCGAGCGAAGTATTATGCACTTTTATCGCTGGAATATCGGGGAGAAATAACGCCGGAGCTTTTAAATGTCGCAAAGGCTCGAATGTCAGCGTTACAACTGGAGTCTATCGATTGCATGAAACAGTCCCGAATCGCTGATCGGTTCTGCTGACGTTTGTGTCTGGTAACCGCGTTTCAAATGCATGCATGTACTTCGTTACTCCGTCATGAGTCTGCGGATGAAGGACGCAGTGCCCGGAATTTTACCTATTCGTCAATCGCAAAGATTCATTTTTTTACAGATCTTGAACAGAATTCACAAAATGTTGACATTTGAATCAGATAGTCACGAATAGCAGTATTTTCAGAGCGTAAACAATTATTTGAAGGGGAAGATAATTGCACAAGTTTCGTCACCGCTGCATTGTACTGGATATTCTTCCGTAAATACTTAACTGGTCATTTCGCAACTTTAAACTCAATAACAAGTTTCCAATTTTTTTTAATATTCCTTCAAAGTAATTCATGCAAGAAAGAGTAAGAAACGCTTAGTGAAAAACTGGGTCAAACAAAACTTCCAGCGGAGGTAGACGTCGCTTCGGAAAACAATGCTGCTGTTAATTTTCATTTCGTCATCAAAATCATGAAAACTTTCCGGGCTCATTATTGCATCTTGTTTGTCTTTATCGAGAAATTCATGAAGCCTGCCATCATTTCGTGCAGAATCGACGCTGTAATAAAATCTGCTGAAATCCAACGCCGATGAAAACACAAGAGTAGAATTTTCCTCCTCGCGAGTGATACGAGAACGACGAGAATTTTCCGGAGATAGGCGAGCACGCATTATTCGATGGACTCTCGAAAAACTTCGCGATCGGGAATCGCGCCGTGACAACTCCCGCAAACAAGCTGCGCCCTTTAAACTTTTTGTTAACTACAATTTTCCAGCCTTCCCAACAACGGAAAAAATACCCGACTTTTTCGTTCCCGGGTACGTACGATCGCTTCGACGTGATAGTCGAAGAGAAACGAGAACTTTCCTCGAGTTGTTGGGTAATTAGGCAATTTTCCCAAAGACGCCTTATAGGTTGTACGAGAAACTACTAAGAATCCCTCGAACTGTCGAAAGAGGCAAACTCCGCATGATAATTTTTCCCTTCGCAATCATAGAAATGAAGAAAGCAAGTTCTAAAACGTGAATTTCGTACTTGGCTTCTTGAAATCGTCCTGCCTAAACAATCTTGGCCGAAGGGAGATGATGTAAATTTCAATCGGACTGGCAGAAGCAGTCTTCCAATGCGGAAACGACGTTTCGAGTGCAGCAGACACCTTGGCAATCTGACTTTTATTTAATCGTACCTCACTCGAGGCGCATTTACACGCGAGATAGAGCTGCAGGGCCTTTTCCAGGGGAACAGGAGTGTTTATCCCACTTGACATCTCAGAGGCTGACTGTCGATAAAATGTGGCACTTATCCCGACACTTCCCCGGACTCCAAGAACACGTTTAACGTGATCCTTTTACAGCTTTCGTCGCTCGAGTTAGGCCAAACATTGGCCGATTTAACGATTTCTCAGCGGGAAATTGAAACAAACAGCGAGGATAAGAAGCGCTCGCTATTCATCAGCGACGCCTTGAAAGGGAAATAAAAAATGGAAGTTTAAGGGACATCGTCGAGCGCCAAGAGGCAACAAAAAGCGCTGTTCATTAGGGTTGCTGGCGAAATTTCCCGACCCACATAGACTACATTGTTTCCCAACCTTCTCGACTCGAGGAACAATGTGTTTTAAATGAGTCGACAAATTTCCCGTTCATCCCCACCTTGTACTCCCGCGCATTAATCAATTTTCAAGAAAATTCGCCTCGCTAAAAGAGAGCCTCCAGATAAAACAAACATCTCGGAAGATTGCTCGAATTAACGAGCCAAACAGCGTAATTAGCCGTCCCTTTTTCCTCGCTTTCTTTCGCTGTACACGTTTCTCGGGGCTTTTAAAAAGTTTCTCGCGAATATCGAGACCTTGAACGTCGAAGCGCCCGTGCCGGGCGTTTGGCACGTTCCCAATTACGCGCCATCATCGCAGCCAAGGAAGCGGTACCTTATTATCTTTACTATCGAGGCCATCGCTAAGAACAAGCCTAATTAGATTAGTTCCCGTAACCTTAGCCACTCGCCCCGTCCAAATTCATTAGCGAGCAGCCAGTTTCGCCGATGAACAAGCCCTTGAAAACTACCCCGGAGAAAGTCTTTCCCCGGTGCTTGTATAATCCGACTTAATCGTCTTAGCAAATTCGGAGTTTTTAATGAGCGGAATCAGCCGTACTATTAGAATATCAAGAAAACTTTTCGAGTAACTACTCTCGGGGAATGATCAAAGATAATTGAGCTCTCGAGGGATTCCAAAGTAGCCAAGATATTTTCCGCGAAAAGAAAATTAAGGAAAAAGTGAATTTCGGTAGTTTGGGGAAAAAATGTTTATCTTGGTTTATCTCGAAGACGAAGAGAAAAAAGTCCGACATTCGTAATTCCAACGCCGGCGATGAGCTTTAATCTTGAAATAACTTTGCGCCGTATCATGTGCGGGGCACAAAGTTGGTTTTAACGAGGCAAAAAAGCCGAGGACTCGTGCAACACGCGTATTTTAATTACCATGCAAATTGGCAGTGCGGCGAGAAAGAAGCCGAAGCCGCCGCGCGTAAATATATTTTTCAACGAGCCCGTCAGGTAAACGAATTTCCCTCGCTTTAACAAAGTCGTTAATATCGCGGAGAGAGCTCGTAGGCATCACCTTCGACGGCGATTTATCAGTACGGTGATTTGCGGGATTGAATTTTCGATACTTAAATTCGGCTGAACGCGGCTTCTCGAGACCCTTATCGAGGCTCCGAATTAATGAACAATGCGCGAATTAATGGCCTACGCTTTCTTTCATTCCACGGGCTCGTTAATTATTTTTAATTAATGAAGTGTCTCGCTATTCTTACGTCGCGTCGCTTAAGTTTATCTCCTCGCGGGTTTAATTCAACCGCACATTCAATTATTCTTCATTTCATTCGAAAATATGAATCTGTGTCAGGTAGTTTCATATTTAAAAATATGCGCGCGGAGAGAAAAAGTCTCGAGCGCACTTTTAAACGATTCACATTTCTAATTAATTTTAAAAATTCCGCGCCGAGGAAAGAATTCATTTCTGAAAACACGACTTTAAAAATCATTCTCGTTCCTAATTACGTTTCATCAGCGATCACAAACTGTGCCGTAAACAAAACGTAATCACAAAAACGCGATATTAGAGCGAAAAGAAAAAAAGGGGCGCGCTTTCATTAAAAGCGAGTGAAAGAGCGAAGAAAAAAGTATTCCTTCCTTCCACGATCCGTCCCGCGCTCTCATTTTGTTTACGCTTTTGCCACGCCAGTCGAATTAACTGCTCGGTTTATGAGCAGCGCCTCATCCTGTTTTTTCGAGCGCGAGCCTTAATTGTGAGAGCCCGAGAGGTATAATCACCTCAAGCCAGCGCGCATTTTCTTCGCTCCGTTTACGTGCGTCACGCGGGAAACTCCGCCCAAGAACGAGAGCAGACTTTCCCCGGGGGTCATAATGGGGCCAGATATATTCTCGGCGTTAACCGCGAGTTCGGCTCCCTTTCTTTTTGTCCCTCGACAGTCGCGCGTTCATTATCAACGCATCACTGGCCGAACCATTGGCGCGGAAACCGCGCAATCAAATGAATCCCTGGGCTCCCGGGGCCCTACGCGTAAGACATGCGGAAAATTGTCCCGAGCGAAGTCTCTCGTGAGAAAAAGGGAAACGTTCATTCGATTCCACGCCACGGGAATTAAATTTGTCGACCCTAGAGAACTTAAGGGCGCGCATTTATTCAATCAAACTGCTTTTCGTCGTCGATGCTTTCAAATTTCAACGATTTCCTCAAAGTTCTTTGAATATTCCGCATTTATTTTTGGTTTTTCACTCGCCTTGGGCATTTCGATTACGCAAATATTTAGTAGATTCGTAAAATTGCAAGTACTGGGTATTAAATATCGTTTGATATCAGTCTCCTCAATGTTACTAAACATTCGACGAGTTATTTCCCGTTTATAAACTGTTGAATTACAAATTGCCCCAAACAGCTATGAAATTTCCCGATCATTCATCGTAAACGGAAGTTTTAATTGAAACATCGAACGCTTTCAATGAAATAAAGTGCGCAGCTCGTATTATGTTCGATAAATACCGTAATATTTCTTTCGCGAAACTCGTCATTTTCCCTGTTTAAACCCCCATAAAATCAGATAGCGAGCGTCGTTGGCGAGTTGACCACTGGCCAAAATGGCGGAAGCAAGCTGTTTGCGAATAATATGAGGGATCGCGCTTAGCAACTTGTTTTCCACTTATCAGCAAAACTGAGCGGCTCTCTCTCCACGTTGAATTAATTGCCGGGGTTTTGCCGCTCGATCCAACAAACTTTGTATCGTAACCCGATGCAGGCAAAACCCACTCGCGAACAGTCGACTAACGCACTTGAAAAAATATATATCGCAATCGTAAAATCAGATTTTTTCCATAAAAGTATTGGGGAAATTGCCACGGTTGGACCTCGGAACATTGCCTTTTTCGATAGAACTTTTGCCGCTAATTAAATTAATTTTAAGGTTTCAGCTATAAATTTTTTCACATGAAAGTGATGTATGTTCAGTTCAATCGCGAATGTTCTTCACTACGGAAAAGTTTCGACGATTATTTTTTTTCGTCCATGCAAATTGCGCGGGCAGAGCGAATTTACGAGCCCCTGAATCAATCGCGTTTGAGGAGACGAGTGCAAGCTTGGCGAGAGTTTACGAGCATCGGCTCTGCTTTATGCAGGGACGAAGGGAATAAGGAATTCATTTTCCTTGCTCAGCCAATCGCCTCGCGAGTCGCGTGTACGAATAAACAGTAGCGAAGTGGACCCCGGGGAAAAACAATTTCTCGCATTAAAGAGCGACTTCGCTTCTCACCTGCGCGCGATACATCCCCAAGAATCCTCTCGTAACCCGGGTTTATGCCCGAGAAAAGCCCATTATTCGCCAGTCATCCCGCATCAATATTTCATCGGACAAATTTTTCGAATTGATTCTGTGCAAAACATTTTCGACGAGTTCATTTATTCCACGCCGAAAAAAAGTCTTTATCAGCCGACGCACGCTTTTCATTTCGCCGATAAAACATTGGCGATTACAAACGGAGCATTACGATCCCCTTTCGACTTGATAAATAGTCGCGCGACTTCGGGGTTGAAACTGGAGAAAGCGCGAGGTGAACGGGTCGAAACGACAGTTATCAATTGTTTGTCAGCGTTTAATGGGAACGCACTTCTATCGGAAAATTCGTGACAATTTTTCAATACTTTTTCCCCATTTTTCGAGAGTATTTGCACTTTACCCTGCAAAGTTTTCGCGCAAAAAATAATAAACGAAGCAACGCATTATTGCGAAATGAAACGATCAAATCCCGTTCGGTTCGCGGCATCTGTGTTTGCCTCGTCGATGAATTCGGTTACACGCTTTTACGATCACCGGCTTAATTTCTCAATAAATAAAAAAAACGGAATGTTTTCGTGAGCTTTTTTAAACTCGGAATAATTACGGATAATTTTCCGTTGCGAATTGCCAAGATCGAGGGTTGATAAAAGCAGTTTTTGTTTCTAGTTCAGGAGCGAATAAAATCGGCATTTTATTTTCGAGAGCCCCGGGAGTTTTCGGGGGCGAGAAAAAGCGCGCAATAAATCTCGCGGAGTTTCGGCAAAAACGCGTACGTATTGTCTAGATGTCTTTTTTGCCGCCGAAATTCTCGAGGGCCGTACGTGACTTTTTCTCGAAGCGCCGGCTTCTCATTGCATATTCCTTCTGACACACTTTCCGCGCGTCTTGTTTATATATCTCTTATTGCAGCCACCTTTTTTTTCGCTTGGAACGAGGAGCAGCAGTTCGATGTACTAAATTATTACGGGTTTGTATGTAGCGGCGTCGTTGCCATGACGATAAGAGGCTTCTCCGCTTCTTAATCAACTATGCGATTACGAATTTCTCAACAGAACGGAAGAGAGCGTACTTCCTTTATTTACATACATTAAGAAATTCGTCTCGAATTCTCTGCCATTCGTTTATATTTTATAATCGTGCTCAAATTCCGTTTTTCAGATTTCCTTGATTTTTCCGGCAATTTTCTCATCTCCGACACGCTTTTATTTTATAGCTGACGGAAAAAAAGTTCCGACGTGTTGCAAAACGCTGGAAATTATTCCGATGAGTCACGCTAAAGTTTTACGCTAAAAATTCAACTTTCCGTACAGATTTACTACAGTTTTATAATTTTTTACTATATCTAGAAAAAAACTTGAAAGCATTGACGATGTTACACAAATATTTACTACAAAAATCAATACCGCGATTCAAAGTGCCTCGTAAATGTAAACTTTTGAACAGAGGATCGCATTTCAATTCACAAGTAAGAAACTGCGTTTTTGCTTTTTGAAATGATAAAGATTAAAATTCATTTCCATGGAGATCAAACGTTGAATCATGAAAATTTCAACATTCCCTGTTTTTTCTTTTTCAATTAATTTAAATTATCTTCCAGAGACTAGAATATTCTCTGCGCTGCTTGTTGAATTTTACCCAGTTTGTTTGAAGACTTGCATTAAAAAATAACACTTAAAAAAAATATTTATTTCGCTTACGGTTATAATTATTGAATAACTTCAATTAAAGCCATGATATATAATCAAAATAATTTAATTATCTTGCAGTAGACTGACTAAAACAATTATGATACCGAAAAATCGAGGACTGGTAATCCCAATTACATGAAGTGTAATTAGCGCCCTTTCACATGATTAAAAGCAGTTCAATATTGGCTCCCATGAAAATCTAGCTCGTACTTTTCTCCTCCGAATTCATAAGAAATATCGCACAGCTTCATACTCAATAAAATCAAAAGAAAAATGTAAAATGTACAAAAATGTCGAAAATTATTATTCATAATGCCGCCGACGTAAAAGTATCGCATAAAAACTGTAGTGCAATCCAAGTTCCGAAAAATCCCGTTCCCGAAATAAATATTCCCTAGCAACTTAAACCGAAGCCATAATAATCTTCCCCATAAGTTTTCCCTCCTAAGACGCCATTCATACCCCAGGCATAAAAAAGCATATCAAAACAACGCGAAAAACGTTCCGCATCGACAAACGCGTGATTTCGTAAAATATCAGGCCACGGTAAACAAATAAATTTCCATTTAAAGCGAGTCAGAAAAAGCCCTCGTGTTTTATTTTCCTCAAAAACACGAGATTCCCCCCTCGGCATTATCTTCCGGAATACGTTACGCGTTCGGCGTCCAAAGTAATCGCCCGGAGAGCAAAACGTAGCAAATATTCGCCCCGGTATTTTTACTTTAATACGAAAGCCGGGGATAAGCATATTATGAGCATGTTGTACAGCCATTCCTCTCTTTGTCATCACATAGAGTGGTCCAATCCCCCTTTGCTCCGCCGTTTTGTCTCTTTCGGCTCCTGCGAATATCTAGACTGACCCTTGGGCGATGGCTAGGCGCCCATATCGTTCTATTAACTACGCCGTTCTATTTCATTTCGGCCCCTCGTATCTCCGTCCCCATCCGCCACGTGATTGCATTGAATCAAAATTTAGCAAAGCTTTATCATCGCTCTCGCGCCAGCATCCCCCGGACACGGACACATCAAAGACGAGATTTGCGTATTCGGATCCGTCCGTATTATCGAATAATCCTCCATTGAAATGCAAAGCAACCGAAGCGCTCACTTTTCCGATACTTCCTACCAATGCCTTTTTTTTCCGCGGGAAAAATATGTCTCTCCGAAATGGCCTAAGCTGGATCATTCCGGTCAATTAATTAGGGAGAAATTCGCATCGGCAAAGCGGAAGTAATTTCCAATGGCAGAAGTGCTCCGATCAAATTTCCCCTCGGAGGACACGCGTTACGTCTCAATAAACTCTCCCCATTCGCATTCCTCTTTTCGAGCCTTGCGAGAAACGTTTGCGTTTTCGGAAAACAATTCAAGTCTCGCGGATAATTCATCGCGACTTTCATTATCCACTTTTTCACGAGGCGCAACAAAAGAAAAATAACGTCGCACAAAGGGCTGCAAAGTTTTGTAATTACGTGTAAACAATTGCGATGAGGAGCAGCGAGCAAACAAAGATATTTACCCTCTCCCTCGGTCATTCGCGCTGTCCAAAGAAGAGAGCTTTGCAAAGCTTCGCGAGCTTCGACAATGGAGGATCAACTTGCGAGATTTTCATTACATCGTCCTGACTTTTTGTTTTTGTAGAAATGAATATAAAACGTGGCTTTATCCGAGACATTTTCGATAAAAAGAAAATAAGAAACTCGGAGAAATGACGCATCTCGAAGTCCTTTGTGCGAAATTTAAAAGAAACACGAGCAATAAAATAATATGGAAAAATTATTCCGTTCTTCCCAGACTGTTTGCGCCTCGTGCCATTTGGATATCTGCTCGTTCATGCGAATCGTGGCACGTAGAGCCCCCGACAAAGACCGCGAAGCGTGCATGCGTGAAGGTGCCGAGAAGCACTTCCGTACAAAGAATTTCCCGTTTTCACGCCCTTCTCCCTCACGTACTCTTGATCTTTCGAGTCCGAACGCCTTAAATTTGTTTTGATTTCTTTGAGCAAACATTCCGTCGATTTCGGCGCGTTCAAAACTCGCCGAAAGGGAGAAAACAAAGGGCGGACATCGCCTTTCATTTCAATGATATAACATTTCGTACAATCGATTTCTGCAGCCTTTAAAAGCTCGCAGTTTTTCCTCGCGCGAAATAGACGCGGAGTAATATCTATTCGTAGCCGGAAAAGCGTAGGGTTTTGATATTCAAATGAAATACTTTTAAAGGCGGCATACTGGGATAGAGGATTTGGAAGCTACGATACCACCGAGTAGATTCGTCGCTGAGTAGTTTGGAATCCTCGAGCTTAATAACTTTCCCGAGTTCCACGAGCGGAAGCGTCGCGAAACAGCCCTCGGACTACGCAGCGAGACTTTTCGCCCTCACCCCCTCGAGAAGAGAGAGATAGAGAATTTTCATCGTCTTCGGCGAGACGCGCTTTGACCTTAAACCGCCGGCAATTGTGCACTTTGAAATCACATCTGCTCGATGTTTCAGAAATAAATTATTCCGCCTTTCCCGAGGCCACGCGTGCTCGATTTTGCAATCGACAAAAACTCGACTATCGACATTTGTGTTATTCCGAATTCGCGCAAAAGTAGAAAAGAACCAAAGCTGGCTTCAGCCACCGCTGTGTTGAAATAATTAAGGAAAAAATACAAAAAGTCTCTCGAGACAATGAGATTTGAAAAAAGATCCCTACAAAGCGTTCAAATGTCTGCTGATTAATTAAAGGATCCGTTTTTGTCGAGCTTCGGCATTTCCGTGCGCGTTGCATCGCTTCATTTCTTAATGCGAGCGGAATTTTCCCTACGCTCTCGACTCCTTTACCGCTCTAAGCCCATTTCGACCTTAACGAGTTCACTTTTTAATTTAATTTTTGCTTAAACGAACAAGCGGACTCCTCGAAATTTCCAAACCTCCAATTTCATCCCGGGAAACGGGGTCAAAGTTTAACGCTACGTCGCTAATCATCATTTTTCGTTTCTCTTTTTCTTCGCGACGGCAAAAACGATGACGGAAGCTCGCTCTTCCGGCCGGGATCTTGGAAGCTCTCGAGCTATGAATTTTAGCGATGCTTATTCGTATTGGAGACTGCGGTTGAATCGACTTTGGCGCAGCGGAAGTACAAGTTGAGATAGAGGCGATTCACGATCGAGCGATTATCGATTATCGCCGAAGGATCGGCAGATTCGTCTGTGCCCTCGAGAGTTTCGTTGACCCGATGCCCACTTCCCATCTGCCTAATATCCAGTTGTGCCACCGGCTTAATTTTGAAGACAAACACTTTAAGCATGGGTCAACGAGCTCTAGCAAAGCCGCAATTTCTTACTAATCCAAGTTTTCTTCAAATCTTGAAGCATTTTTCATCAGGAGAGAGTGGAACATTGCGTTTTCTAATGAAAGTTGATCAACGCATATGAGAGACTACTGTAAAATGCACCTAAATATTATTATTGTCCGGAAAAACGCAACAGCATAAGATAAAACCAAAGTCCTAATAATACTCCAAATTAGGTCGTTTAAATTATAGATTTAGCACTTTGGATAATCAGCATTCAGCTGATAAATGCATGATTCCATTCGGACAATTCGAGAGAAAATACACACATTTCGCATCAATCCTAATCAATGTTTCATCAGCTTTATTTCAAAATCTTCCCTCCGGATCAAGGATTCGCACTATGGGCTATGAAAAAGTTAAAAGAATGAATGTCCTCTTTTAAGCCATGAGTAAATAAGCCCCTTTACACTCCCGAGAAATTGCCTGGTATTTTATATGCAGATACACGAGCAGTAAAACACTTGACTTGACGTTATTTTCAGTGATAATTCGGCAGGTGCGGGTTGACGTATGCGAACGTTTTACGCTCTCTGTGACACGGAGCGCTATATACGTAGTTTGGCAGTGCCATTATGCGCCAGAGGCGTAAAGAGGAAAGCGTGTCTGTTGCGGTTATAAGCTGGAACAGCGAACGAGAGCCTCCTGGAGAACACAAGCGGCCTTTGTAGAAGCACACGACACACGCACATGGCGCGCTTTGTGTGCGACTCCTAAAACGCAGAAGAAGGAAATACCGCTAGTACGGCACATCTGACGCTGGGAATTACGAGAATCGTGGAAAAGTTCGTTTGTTTAATGCATCGAACGCGCCGTATTCGAGAACCGTCTAGTTCAATGACGGAAAAGCGAGAAAATCCGCAAGCACACTCGACTGATCAATAGCTGGTCCCGCTGAAACGCGTTGATTTGGTCAGGCATGAATGTCAATTCCGAATCAGACGCTATTATGCATATTAGGCAGCGGCGCTCGGTAAGTCCTTGTAACTTCTTCGGTAACCACCCCTTTTCTGTCTCGCCCCGAACCAGTCCTTTTAAACTGCGGGAAAGCCGGGGAAACTTTACTCCACGTCCAGAATTCCTGATTCGACTCACACTCTAATAACGAATTTCATTTTTTTAAACCATCCGGCAACTTGCCAGACCTGCATATTTCAGACCGTTTTGGACGTTCCAAAAACAGTCGGAAAGAATTTCGTTTTAAATTATTCGAAACCCGCGTGTTTCTTTTACAGAGCGGTCGATGTTGATTCTCGAGAAACGAGCATTTTCGACTTTGAATCGAAGAAAGGTAGCGAAAACTGGAAATAATTACGCGAGTTATAAAATATCTGGTTGAAGTTTCGATCGATTTCGCAAATAGCGAGAGCGGATTTAAATTATTGCAAAGCCGAGTAACTCGAAACGCAATTACTCCGAAGGCGGAATCCGTAATCGCTTTTGCCCCATCGAGATGTCGTTCTCAAAGCGTTTGAATCGAGTTTTGCAAATAATACAGCCGGAATCCGTAGGACGCGAAAATTCCTTCACGATCGAACCGTCGAGGACCAATGAAAATTAATAACACGGAACACGCGCGGCTTGCAAAGCCGCAAAGACAATCGCGCTATTATCAGGAGCACTAGCCCATAGCGAAACGCGCAAGATTCCATTTCAAACTAATTAAAAACCATCGATTTCGGCCAATTCGAAGACAAGGAAACAGCGAAAAACCGTGGACTCGAGAGTCGAGAGAAAAACGCCGCTCATTCGGATTCGGGGACGCAAGAAAATTTTTCTTTCTTGGTTTTTGCAGCCGCGCACTTGGACTAAACAGCGCCACTTCAGCGTACCCTCTCGGAGAACAAAAACGCAGCCTTTTCGTAATAAAGCGTCAACGATTCCCGTGGCGAACTTCAGTATTCCCGCCGTGGACGGAATGTCATTTCAGGAAGAAAAAAATTGAAGCGCTTCAGAAGTAGGTTACGCGGAACGAACGGAACGTGGGAGAATCGGCTCATTCCCCAATAAAAACTTTCCTCGTTAATTGGAACGGCGAATTCGACGCGCCGAAATCTTGGGGCCCAAAGTTACGACCTTTGAACTCAAGTATTTGACTTGGGAAGGGATCATATTACAACTTTACATGATCGCCGGATGCGGACGATGGCATGTCGGCGCTTTGTGGCCGCTCCGTCATTTCCGTTCCTTTATTTCCATGTAACCAACTACCTCCTTCGCCTCGCTCTTTGCTCCCTGGCAAAGAGGAGCTTGATACTGATTATCCGCGGAGAGATTAGCTCTCGAGATTGGATCGTAAAGTTCGTTCGCTTTCAATGAGATACCGCTACCGTCACCGCCAATAGTATCGTTTAACGAAGAGAAATTGCCCCCGATAATAATCGTTGACTGCGAGAGAGCCGTGATCGTCGCGGTCGCGAATGATGTATTATTTTCGACCCTGTTTTATTCGTTTTCTTATCACGGCCATGATTTTATCAAAAGCCATCTTCCCCAAACCACGAAAAAAGTTGGATTTTCCATAAAATCGCCAAATTCGACGAGTGGAAATAAACGAAATATCCTATTTCGTTGATAAAATAATAATATGAATATTTTTGTCAACTTCAACGTACTTTTTATTCAACTTTCTATGTTTACGTTGTAATTTGATGGGCAATGCTGTAATTGTCAATTTATAACAAACTTGTACGTCCTCAAACAGAAAGTTTGTAATTTAAAAAAACCTCGAATTGATATTTCCAGTTATTACGATGTATTTTAATTGTACCTTGAAATATATTCGCAAGAAAAAAGTTCTGGGTGGAAATTCGATTGCAAAACTGTAACAATTCCGCTCCGAATGCTTGCATGAGCAAAAACGACGTAAATACATTCTCGTGAGCTAAAATGCAGTGAAAATCCTGCGATTTTTGCTGTTTCTTTCATTTATAGACAGCATTTACAGCGTTTTTCATACTCAAATTATTTTTACGAATTATTTTTCTGCATTTTTAACCGCATTTACTCGTTTCCGTTATCATTAATTCGCGAGTTTCATACTAAAATTGAGCATTCTTCGATAAACAAAAAAGGATATTCAATTAATTACCTTTTTATATTTCCGTGGAAAATAAGAAAGCGAATAAAAGTGCATATCAAGCGTGTCAAACGAGTAATTAACTGATTTTTCATTGTGAACTGGTTCACAGAAATAGAAGGATCAGCGTCTCCGAAAAAAGATACGAATATTTGATATCCTTTTGTTTCAGAAAACATGAATGGTACGACGAAATCGATGCGCGAAAGTTAAAACTAATTTAACGGAATGTAAAAAACGTTTAATTCGCAGGTTAAAATAATCGCCATTTATACTGAAAATGGGCAATGTCGTAGTTCCGAAGACAGCATGATATTGACACTCGATAATAACAACGACGCTTCAAAGAAACGAATAGTGGCTTTGATAGCATGAAAAATGGGTATTTCGGTATTACATATATCTCCGTTATCGATCGGTTCGAGCAGGATTTGAAAAAGAAAGCTGCAGCGTGCGCTCTTTTTTCCCATATAATTTTTCTGCATTCGTAGTTGCGCGGATGATATCTCCAATAAAAGCGTATGAAATTCGCAACTCCACTGACAAAGCACGAAAAATCGTTTGCAAAATGCAATGTAAAAATTAAACAAAGTATTCGAAACGCGGAGAACAATTTTTCAGGGGACGAAAACGCTCGACGAACGGCTCATAAATTTCGGGAGTGCATTTGGAGTCAATCAGGAGAGAGGAAATGTAGAGACGCGGCGGTATTAACGGTTCAGTAGTAACAGCGCGTTGGGTCAGACGAGCTCCCACCCGAACGACGCTTCTTGCCATTTGGAAAAGGCGAACGGCGGTGTTTCATTAGTAACAGCTGCCTGGCTACGTTCTCCATGCAGCCGCGAATATATCTACGAGCTGTCACAAAAAAGACAACGTTGACCGGCAGAAAAATCGCGCTCGCCCAAAGTGCATTTGTCTTACGAAAAACACGTTCCTCCGAGATTTGCGCTTTTGCTCGACGAAATATCGAATCGAGCATCCGATTTTCCAGCGATTCTCATTTTCCCGCGCGAAATGTCACCCGGGAAATCGGAAAATGAGAGTCCGTAAATTTCGCTCGCGAGTAATCAATTTATTAATTTATAATTTCCTCATTAATTTTGCAGACTTCGCGGCCGGCAAAGTTTCGCGGACTCTACTTGAAAAATGCATTCGCAATCACAGGAATTGAAATTAGCAGTAAAACGAGCAAGAATAAAATTGTACGGCGATGGAGTTTGTTCAGCCGGGAAAAAGTAATATTAAAAATTTCATAAAAAGTAATAAAAAGTAATAAAATGTTCAACTTTTCCATACATCAATCGCAATAAAACGTATCAGATTACTTCCAAATGAAACACCGCAACAACAAAAGCGAAGATCGAGCGATTTCAAAAGATTTCTCAGACACGAAAAAGCCCCATGAATTTTTCCCCATATTCCAAAGTTCGATGAAGCATGAAATTTCCATTCAGCCCCAGCTTCTTTTCTCTTTCCCTCGTGACTCCTTAATGGCCGAAAATTTCAAGACAGCGCAAACGTAATGTGCAAACTCCGTCGTAATAATAATCGCTTTTCTGGTACAGTTCAATTTGAGCTTTTGCCGGCTGAAGGAAGGCCTTAGGATTTCATAGCCGCCGGGGATTTATGCAATATCCACACGTAGATACTCGCTCGCTCGCGTACGCGTTTGTTCTCTCCCTCGCCTTTCATCCCCCTCGCCCCCTGTGCTCGGCCTTTTGCCCGTCGCCCACACCCCGGCAAAACGGCGCTTCTCGAGCCCGCTAAGCCAAGCCATTACCGTGTCCCGCGGGCCAAAACTTTACGAAAAATGCCGGAATTTATGCCTCCGGGAGGGAGACCTGACCCTCCTCCCTCTCTCTTTCCCGGAGTTCGGAAAATTATTTGCCACGGAACCTATTGTACCGCGCGCTATTTATTATTATCCGCTGTCAGAGTTCACCCCGGCGCACAACTTTGTGTTCTTCTCCTGATCTCGGCGGCCGCGTTAGCAGCTCAGCCGGAAAATCCCAAGTTCCAGCACTCCGATGCACGCGCCGGGCGTTAAAGAACAGCGCCGCGGCAACTTTTACCCCGGGGATAACCGTATTAAAGCAATATCGAGAGCCGGGATACACTCGCTTCCTCCTTCTTGGCTTTTACAGTTACTGCCGCGATTCCGAGTGATCTAATTCCGGGGACTCGAGCCACGAACTTTGGTAAACTCTGCGGCGGCGAGCGATTACGCGAGCACAACTTTTTCGACGCGTATAAAATCATTTTCGTCGTTTCCCTCGCGCGCGATTTCCATGCCGAACGCGTAGCCGACTGAATACACCGGGATAAGCGAAACGAGCGATAAATTGTAAGGGTAGCAGGAGCCGTAACGTTGTTAATGTTGCTCGGGCTTCGATTAAACCCGTGGAAAAGTACATTAAAACAAGATGGTGCGTAAAGCAGAGATACGCAATAAAACGCGGAGTATCCGGTGAAAGGTGTTTCGTTGAAAGTGAGGAAACGCGAACGGTTGAATTAAATCGTCGAGGGATTAAGGGGTTGCTGACCCGGACAAAATACCTCGCGTATCCTCATAAGAGGATTTTCATTGCTCTCGCGATATGATTTTCGTCCATCCAAAGAACGCAAGTTTCATAAAAGTCTTCCGACTTGATAAAAAAAAACAAACGGATTCCGAACGCTTGAAAAATAGTTGCGGATCGAACATCTCCGGGAACGATAAAGCCGGGGAATTTAATAATTCCCGGGAACAGTGGCAGCAAGTTTTTTGAGTGGCAGAGGCTGTCGAAAAAGCGTTGAAGCACCGAGTTATTTGCACTCGGTGCCGAGTAAGTTAACCAAAACGCATTTCATAGTTTTCCGCTCGCAACGCGCGCCTTGAGGGCTTGCGCGATCGAAAACGGTCAGCCGCATACGAATGATCCGAGGGTAGTTTGTACCAAGCGTTCCTCCCCCGTTTACAGACTTTTTCCCACGTTTCATAGCCAACGAAATATCTCGTTTTCCACCCCCCCGAAAACGAGATCGCGACACCTTTGGAGGGGGAAAAAGGAGATGAATTCGTGGCGTAAATCATCGGCTAATCTTCGCGCTGTCCATCGACATCATTAATTAGTCCGCGCAATACGGATTATAATTCGGTTTATGTTTCCGGCCGAAAGCGGCATTTAATTTACGAGCGAATCGTGGTCGAGCGAGTGTCGCATTCTTCATTAAAGGCGGCGCGCTGATCCTCATATTAATTGCCGGCGTTCTTACTCACGGCGTTCGGGACGCGAGTGGGCCCGAGCTCTCGCAAACAACTCCATTCGACCATTCCCGGGCTATTCGATAACTCATTCGTTAATCCGGACACGTCCCGAACGATGTAGTCCCATCCGAGTCCTTTATACGCGCTCACCCTTTCGTGCATTTTACCCCATCGGGGAAAGAAGAACAAACGCCGGAAATAATATTCGCGTTTACGAATCCTTACGTTCACGCGCGAAAAAAGGAAACCAAGGAGTGCAAATTTCGGATCTCCCACGATCTTTCGTTCGTGAATTCGTTTCTCAAAAAAAGCCAAAATACGAATGGTAAAAAGCAAGTTCGTAGCGGAGAAATAAAGTGAAAAATTGTCCTAACAATGAAGACTGAAAATCAGCCTTGGCGAGGCGAACGAGCATTTCCGACGATATTGACGTGAAATATATTGACGCGGTGAAAGACGGCGGCTTATTTATTTAGCGCTCGGTGAAAATGTGTTTTCTCCGCGAACAAAGACGAAATGTTGAAGGAAAATCGTGCAAAAGTAGTTTAATGACGAACGAGCTATCTCGTCGGCTATGGAAATGGATATCGTTCCATCTCAGGGACGTCATCGAGTTATAAAGCACCCGGCGCCTGGCTTTGGTATTCTCCTGCGGAATGCAAGAACGTGATCTGAATTAAGATACACACGCTACGCGATTCCTCCCAACGGAATATGCATTCTTGTGTGTTTTTTCCCCCTTTTTCCCTTTCTCTCTCTCTCCCGCCTTTCTTCCTGACGCGAGAGAATATAATAACGTTTATATTGCCCCGTCCATCGGGACAAAGATAAAGTTCTGCTTTCAAATATTACACTTTTCCGGAGAAACACGGGTTCACGTATTTTCCTCGGTATTGAGAAACATCGCGTTTATTTATGAAACAATTGCACGTGCAAAATCCGTCTTCTCTTTCGCGTCGATAAAACCGGCGATGAAACTAAAAGATTTTCAAATATTCAGCGAACACGAGGAGGGATCAAAAGACCGGCGTTTTATAGAATTTCCCGTGCGTTTCGAGAGGACGAAATCGCCTGCATTAATTTTTTCTAAAACCGGATTTTCTCGCAGACGAATATAAAAAATAATGCAAGGCTTCATAATTCGCGATTTTATTCTCTAAAAGCGCTGATGAAGTAAATCCAAATCGCCTGCAAAATTCTCGGATTATTACTACACAAAAAACTGAAGTTTTGGAAAAAGAATTTAGCTAAAAGTAGCATAATCTCAAGAAAGCACGATAAATAAACCCGAATTTTCCGGGTTTCCCGGCTCCCAAGTTCCCCGGAAACCTTGTTAATGAGGCCTTAACTTTACCCCGTGCTTGTATTCAAACGAACTTTCGAAAGCCCAAATTTTACGACCCAATTTCACGGCAATGAATATTCGCGTGAGCACCCAAGCCGGATCAATGGCGGCGCGACAATCGTCCCGCACTCGAGGGATTCCAAAGCGCATAAGTAAATTAAACTACAGCGCGGGCGAATCGAGATATTTATTTCCGCTTCCCAACCCGGGCTTCTTTTCGCATCGGCCCTTTATAGGTCCCCGGCGAATGAGTAAAACGAACGGTTTCGATATACGTATGACGTCGCCTCGGGGACATTTCCCGTTTTCTGTTACGATTGAGCTCGGAAATTATGAGATGTTCGCGTCCCGAGAGACCTCAACTTTTCCCGCCGAAAAGAACGGACGAAACGTAACGCGGTTTCTCGTTTAATCGAATTTTCATACGCTCGTGCATTACTCGGGGTAATTGATTCGCAGGAATGAAAGTTTCTCCTGGATTACGGTCAAAGTTCCGCAAATTCGCAACGGCGGAGGAAGGAATCGCCCCCGAGATATTGCTTCTGATAGATACACATATTGAAGCAGCAGTCATGTCCCGAAGATCAAAGGGAACGGAAGTTTCGTCATCGTACTTCCACCTCTCGTTAATGGATTTTCGGTCAAGTGCAAGCCGGATGAGAAACCATAGTTTCCCCTTTCCCGAGAAGTATAGAACAATTTACCAGATTATTTCGACAGGCTTGCCACTCGAATTCCCACGCGAAAGTTCATTACTTTTCCAGCTTTTCCAGCTCCGAATGCGAATTTTCCCCGCCGCAAACACTACAAAAGTCGTTTCCGAATGAGTCTTTACCCGGAGCTAAATAATTTTTGATTCGTTTCGTGTTTTTTCTCTCATCACGGGAACTTTTTCAAGCGGCACATTTTCATCGGGGAAAATCGAAGGATCGAGCCACAACAAAGAAAGTTCCTTGAACTTTGCCCATCCGCTATCTTTTTTCCCCGGAAACTTTCCCTCGTATTTAACTGTTCAACGTGAAAAAATGGCTAAAAGCGCGCGCGCGGCTCGGAACTTTCGAAACGACTTACTCCGGACTTTCCGTAAATGTCCGTTTCATGACGTTCTGCAATTGTCGTCGGTTCAACGTCTGAAGAACGACGTCGAAATCCCGGCTCCATTGTCGATTTATAATTAAATGTCCAAGTTAAACCGACAGTAATTGACTCCATTATTTGGAGCAGGGGAATTTCCATTGAATCGAACAAATTTAATAATGCTCAATTACCCGGAAGCGAAGACGCACTTTTCTCCCTTTTAATTAATCGCTGAATCGTCATTCCACGTCTGCGCGTCGAAAGCAACTTTCGCAGTTTCCAAGGGAGTTGTAAAAACAGAGACAACGACTCGCGATTTCCGGGTAAAACGCAGGTGCCGTCATCGGCGCTCGGTCCCCATCTGCGGCGTTACCGCAAACATTCGCCGTGTCATTTCACCCATCAAAACTGTCAAAACAAGATTCCCGAAAGTTTCAAAAGCGTCCAAGTTCCGTCGATGAGCTTCCCACCGCTTTCCAATTAGCGATTCTTAATCTAGGCGGCATTAATTTTCTTCAAAGTTCCCGCCACCGGGAATTACGAACAAAGGGACGTCGAAGTTGGAGATACGAGAAGGAACGGGATGCGGGTGTCGAGAAGCCGCGAAACCTCGTGAAAAATGTTGCGTTTCGCTGGAAAAAAGTGCGGCCCAAATTACGGGAGTTCGTTCACGGCTTTTCCGGATTCGTATGCAGCGCGAGGCGAAAGTATTCCCGAGTTGCATCGGGTATGCGCGAAGTTGGAACGGACGGCGCTCGATCTCAATAGGGCTCGGCCAATCATCGGTATCGGGGAAATTCAATTTCGCGAGACAGACGATTAGCGCGCGCGGTACGTGCGGGGAACGAGCAAAGACGTGCATCCGGGATCGGCTATCGATTCTTGGCTAACTTTTCATCGTTTTCGGGATTTTGCCTGACTTTCCTTCGTCAATTTTAATCGCGTGATTGATTAATCTTGGGAAATAAAGACTCGGATTGATGGATTTCTCCGTTTTTCATTAATTTGAAGATGCCAATCCCCAGAACTGTTCAGAAACCGTAAGAGACTTTTTTGAAAATGCATTTGCACTAAAAGAACGGCCATTTAATAAAAAGGGCAGATAAACTCTTCGTGTTATTGGATCGGAGGTTTTCATTCGTTCATTCATATTGTGATGATCAAATATTGCCGATTATTTAAACCAACAAACTCGTTTTTTCATCCATTGATGGACTTTCAAAGTTCTATCAAAATATTTTGTCTCGTTTTCCTTTTCGCGCAAAACTGTTGTTATTTGTCAAACAAAATAAAATTTATGTACCACAGTTTATTGATTATTTCATTCAAATTCTCAATCTTACGAGTCGCCTTCATTACAGAAAAATTCAGTCAACCTCCAGCCTATTTTTACATGTTTCGGCAATAAATAAAAAATCAGCCAGCTTCGCACAGTCGCGACATTTAAAACGGGAAGTTCTAAAATTAAAATCGCGCGTGTTTCAAAAAACGATAAATTCCCGCGTTCCTAAAACTCCAGTTTAATTTTTATTCATTAGAAATATTGAATCTCGAGCTTTTTTCCACAGCGAAATTGAAACGATTATAAAATGCTGAAACGACGGAAGAAATCGATAGAATCGAGAGAATATTTCACTTAAAAAATCATTAGCAGAAACGCCGGGCACGCGTGACGCTCAGATTCCTGATTGCATAATTGCGATCATGAATTTGAATAAACGCTCGCGCTCCGTTCAAATTACGCTTCGCCGCAAAAGTGTATTTATATTCGGGTGTACATGCCGGGTTAACCGGAAACTGAGGCAGCGGAATCAATAACGCCGCGATTCGTGCGATTTTTGTTAACAACTATACATTTCATTGGACTTTCACGTGCCTCCCCTTGTTCCACCACCAAACGCGATAAACATTTCGCAAATATTCATGATTGAAAATCCCCTCCCCTTCAACCTCGAGCTCAATTACGAAATGGAATCCGAGTTAATTGTCGCCCGTCGTGAATCGAGTATTAATTAAAACCGAACAACTTCCATCCCCAAACACAACAAACTTCTTCCGATTCCCGAGATTCAGATTTATTCACATTAAAAAACAGTCCAATGAATAAAGAAAAGTCGGAAGAAAAAACAATTCTCCTCGGGAAAAACCGAGCCTGATAAATATTAATCCGGGCTCTGAACCCTTAACCGTAATCGCGGTTGCGTAATCCGCACGCTCCGCGAGGGGTAAAAGCGACAACGACATAAAAAGCGCGCCTCTAATTGGCATCTGGCAGCCCCGTGTCTCTAATGGACAAAAAGACGTGCCTTTGACACATGTTCCTTGCCAGAGATCCGTTCCGCCCGTGATTACGTCACAACCGCGTGCCTTGACCACGGCGAACCTCGCATCTGTCGGATTAGTCAAATTCGACAGCTCCGAAATTAATCGCGACACTCCGAAAAAAGCCTCCAGCTTCCAGCAACTTTTCTCCGCCTTAAAACGACTGCGTAATCGCGTAATTAATCGGAAACGCAACTGCGAATTAAAACGATTTCTATAGCGATTGCATAATTAATGGACCAGCGCGGAACAAACGAAACAGCTCGGCGTCGCGCGAAATTAATGAATAGAGAGAGATATCTACGACGCCGAGTTCGGGGGCATAAAGTGCAGCCTTTCACGAGGAGTAATCGTGACGTAATTTCGGGACACCGCGTACGTATCTCCGGTTGGCAGGCTGCTCGTATCTCCCCGGTAGAACTAACATATTAGTGCCTCGCATTGTACTTGCTCGTTGCTAATGCGAATCATTCGCCGGCTCCGCGGATGCATAATAAACACATCTATTTGTCGGAATATCGAGTCCGGAGCGTCGAGCGTATTCACACGCGATTGTCTAAAGTGGTTATAGAAAATTCTACCGCTAATGCATTGTTCGCGACGTAGCGCCGCGTAATATGTAATCAAATGCGCTGCTGCGCCTCCCCCGTAATTTATTATTCCGACTTCGTGCCTCTAACGATACCCCGAGTATACGTAAAACCGACACAGTCCGTGAAATCCTTTTTCTTCTTCCGGGTTGACGGAAGTTGATCTTACCGCATTGACGAGAATGCAAGATTTCGGGAGTGTATAACGAGGGAAAGCTCACCAAAAACACGCCCGGCGAGCGCAGCCTCGATGACAAAGCAAACGAGATAAGCGCGGATAATCCTTCCGTTTTTGCGGGGAGCCATACTGCCGGAAGTTGTTTTACGCTGTCGAGATCCTCGCGCGCCGCGATAACGATCCGGCTTTGTCAACTAAGAACTCGCGTTGCCCATAATCCGACACATCATCGAGAAAAAGAGCGACACTGACGCACCAATCTCGTCTATTTCCCGCCGATTCCGAGAGACTTTGGCGGCAGAAAACGCACGTTGAGATTTACGCACGCACGTTCACTTGTTGCCGAAACGCGAGCTTTTTCCCTCGGCCTCGATTCCTCGGAATTCACATTTTCTTCGGAAGAAAAAAGCAGGATTTTTGGGGGGAATGAGGCTGAGGGAAGAAGAGTTTGAGCTCGTCTCGCGTGAATGAAAGCGTGACTCGCGCGGGATGAAAGAGACTCGGGAGCGTCGCGACGCTGCGCGTCTCGCGGAATCACGATCCGCACTGGGACGCCATCGAGCGCTGGGAAAGTTCGTCATCCGCGCTGCAACCCCTGCGCTTCAACCCCCAACGAGCGCCAACCTTCCGCGCTCTTTTTGCTCCTTGGAGAAGTTGGGTTGTGACGCGTGCGCGGATTGGACTGGCTCTCTCTTTGCCGTGGTTTCCGATACCGGAAACCGGAAGCTCCTGTCGCTCTTCGAGGATCTGACGGACGCGATCGACTCGCTCGCTCGCAAATAAGGGCTGCGGGTTCTCCAACGGGTAAATATTGGCTGCGAGAAATTAGCGACTGCCGGGGAAAGCGATACAAGCGAGCTTTTTTTCATGCGGGTTTTGGGGGTGGAAATGTTGGAAAGTTGGATGTCTTTTTATTTATGCGAGGGGATGATTGGGCTGGAAATAAAGTTGGTCACTGGAGGACAAAATTAGAGACGGAGATTTGTTGAATCGAATTATGGGCTTATCAATGAAACTGGGTATTTTCGTCGAGACGCTGTGGCCAATGGGAAGACAAGGATATGAAATTCCTAACAGGATGTTGAATAAATCAGCGAGTCCGCGATTTATTGTTCAAGACGTCGAGACATTTTTTCGGGGTGATAATTAACTGAGTTTTTCTAGGGGGAAAACGAATTTAACGGGGTTTTTTAGAGCGAAAACAGAGCTCGAATTGGGGTGGGTTTTTTTAAATTATGAATAAAGGGATTTTCACTCTGAGTGTAAAAAGTGCGATTTCAACACTGAAAGAGAGCCTCGATTTGAATGAAAATTTTGTGGAATGAAATTCCATTTTTCGAAATCGAGATGTATAAATACGCCGCAATAATTAATCAACGAACAAAAATGGAAGCAAAAACAGCACGATTGTATAGAAATATCAATTATTCGTACCGAAAATTGTTGTTTCCGCAATAAATAAATCGCGCGAAAAAATGGAGCGAGCTATAAGTTACATGCAAATCGAATTACGTTTCCCTCAATTGATCGAGTAATTATTCATTTTCATCACTCACCAATCGATGCAGCTCGCTCGAAAATTGCAGTGTCACGTTTTTTCCCGTGTCAAAATCCCGCGCGAAAAAAATATACAGCGACGCGGTTTTATATACTTTCCCCGTGTTGATTTTCGATTGAATTTCAACTGACCGATTGATAAAAATAAACACACACTTCGCGATTTGTCACTAAAAAACACTGCAAATTGAACGGAATTCGCGATTGCCGATTTTTGAACTGTGAAATATCACTTTGATTGTTATTCACTCGCGTTAAATACCGTTTTTTATTACGCAAGGTACTTTTTCGATTTGTAGATCATTTAGGAGTTTTTGTGGATGACTTAATTAGTTTTTTTATCAGAAATATGCGGAGCATGAAAATTTGGCGCACGTATGATTCAAGATGGCGGCTGAGAACTTTGAATTCTCGGAATTCCGTCAGCTTTAAAAATTGCGCGCGAATTACGAATTCTCTATTTGCTGTCCTTTTTTTAGAAAATGCGATTTCTCTAATAAAATTGTACACACGACTTTGGTTTTTTCCCCCACTTTTTTGGTTTTTTTTCCAGAATCCTCTGAATTGTATGACTTCTTCTGTAATTTCGAAATCAATTAAACTCGCGCATAAGTAAATAAATTGTTTTTATTTCACCTCCCCCGATTTCGTAGTTTTTTTTTGGATTTACTGCCTTGCCGACCTTCGGTAAACTGTTACATATTATCGAAAAAGTTATTCTTGTCAAAAAAAAGTACGCGAACCCGGCACGAATTGCTGTTTAGTTATTCCGTCAAATCGAAAATAATTACTATTATTTTGAAATTAATAATAAATATTGTGTACATCAAATGCATATGGCCGAAGCTAAAAATTACGTGAATTTGCGACGTCGCTCGCGTTCGGTATCGGGCATCGGCTTTCTGTCAGTGTAAACTTGTCAAAAATGACATTCTGTATCAGAATCAATGAAAAAATCGCGACGATTCCCAGTAAATGTCTCCCAAATGCTTCGTAAAATCTCCAACGTCTTAAATCCAACGCCAAAAATCGCGTTCCTAATGAAGTAACCGAATTGTCGCATTCCGATTCTCAAAAACAACTCATTTAATCACTTGATGCCAAGCAAAAATACTTGCCAACCTCAAACCACAGGTAATCCCCACAAAATCTACATTTCCTCGATTTTTCTCGGAGTTTTCGCATTCCTAACCTTAAAATTTTCTTCCGCTCCGCAGAAACTAAACTTCCCGCGATTTTAATTCATTTCTGCGATTTTGTTTTTAACCTTCCTCCAATTTTTCAGTTTTTCAATATTCGCAATGACGACCCCGATGTCCGAGGACGGAGGACCCTTGAGGGAATGGGCCCCATTGGCTACGCTACTTCAGCGCATTCCTGCCAAATTCCAAAACGGACTCTTCACCCAGGACGTGACTTTCACGTGCATCGATGCATTGCCAGAATTCATAGCGGTCGGCACGAATCACGGCATCGTCTACTGGTACGACAGAAAAAGCGGAGACTTGGAAAGACTGAGATGCGAGGTGATTATTCCCTTTTTTCGGAAGAAAGAAACGACGCATTTCAAATAACACATTTCTTTTCTCCCCCAGAACCTGAACTCGAGCATCACGTGCCTGCGAGTCGTGTCGACGGTGGATTACATGGTCGCCGCGGGCAACGATCAAGGAATAGTCACAGTTTTCCAGATCCCGAAACAAGCACCGGACACATTACCTGACAGTTTAAAACCGAAACAGAAGAAACAGGTTAACGAGACTCCCCGAGTTCCAGAAACTTTGAAAATGCTCATGAAATGTAATTTCCAGGTGGAGAGATACAACATCGTTGGTCTACACAAACACAAAGTCACCGCCGTGGAGTGGTCAAAGAACGGCGAGAAACTGTTCAGCGGCGACGAGGGTGGTTTGGTCGTGGCCACCGAAATAGATTTTTACATGGTAAAAAGATGAAGAACGAGCCGTCGAACTCCAGGAATGACCAAATTTTTCTTTCAGCATTTATCGAAGTCCTTCGAACTTCTGAACGAAAAGTATTCCGTGGTACAGCTGAGTTACCAGCACCGCCTGCTCTTGATTTCCACGCTGTTCCGGACGATCATCGTTGACAGAGACGTCGAGAGCAAAGTCTCCCAGATAGGCCAGAAGGAGCGTAAATCGTCAGTGAAATTCGCTTTTAAAAACGACACAAATGTACAAACTCCGGTTTTAATTTAATTCGGACGTTTTCAGGTTGGGCAGATTGGGCGCGGTTTTCGGCTCGCAGCAAAGCCAAGGCCAGGAGCCGGTGATTTTCGCCAGCAGACCCGGACTGAGGCTCTGGCAAGCCAACAAAGACGGAATCGTTGTAAAAACCCTGGTCTTCAAGGTACAAAACATTCAACGCTTTAACAGAAAAAATTCTAAAATTAATCATCTTCCAGGACGCAGTGAAAACGCATCAACAGGAAGTAGAGCTGCTGAACCCGGCGCCAGAGAACTCGAAAAGGGTTCGAGGGGAGCCCTCTTTCGGCGTGATCCTGCCTTTTTTCGAAGACCTCTTGATAACTTTCAGCGAGGACATAATATACGTCGTAAACCCTGCAACGATCGCCATAACGTCCCTGGTGACTGACCTGCGTCGCGTCACCTGCGTGGCCTGTACCAAAGACGAAATCTTCGTCCTCGAAGGCGAGAGGAACATCGTTCGCATCGCGTATCATCCCGAGTCCAGCACCTTCGCTTCGGGTGCGTATATAAAACCCCAAATATCCTTTTCCGCCACCGACGACGCTGGAAAATAAATAACGAGAGTGAAAAGTGCCCAAGTGCTCCGAGGGAAGTACGAAGCGCCGCATCGAACCCCAGATTTTGCTTTTCGTTGACATGTGCCCGTTGTTTTACAGAAAGCGTTGCTTACGGAATCGCGAAGTACGACCCGTTAGACACGCTGATCGACGTGATGATGTCGGCGGAAGTGCAGAGATTGCTAAAGACCTCGAACTCGGCGAACGCAGTTTGGGCGGTGGTTGCGAAAAAGTGCGGCAGAAAAGGATTGAATTTCAAACTGGACGCGAGCAAGAAAGTGCGGCTGATGTGGCTTTACCTGTGCCGGATCGTGAACAACGACATGCTGAGCGAGAGCTTCACCGGGAAATTGTCGAACGCGGTGAAAGCGAGGCACGCGTTGCGAGTCGAGGAAATGTTGAAGAAGGGGATGTGTCTTAACGTGCTCTACGACGAAGACAACGAGATGGAGACGAGCGAGACGCAGATTATTTTCAACGAGAAACTCTACGAGGTCAAGAGTTCGAGGTTGTCCCAGATGCTGCGGCAGGTGTTTCAGAACGAAGTGCAGGTGGACATGATCGACGCGAACAGGTGGAAAAAGGAGGCGGATCGGATGAACGAGGTGGAGAGTTTGCTGACCGAGCAGGCCGCGAAGTGGGAACTCGTGGCTAATCTCGTTATGAATAAGTTCGAAACTTCGGTAGAATAGTTCGCGGAACTATGTACCACCGAATCGTCAACGCCTCGATTTATTCAATAAATATTTTTCATGTTCAAAGATTGTTTCGTTTTTCGGTATCTCCTGTGATACTTGGATGTGTTTTATTACTTCGACAGTAATAATTGTTGCGATTTTTGTTCTTCCAGGTATTGAACCGACGCTGGAACATCCTTTGGCGTCGATAGCTCAACTCAGCAAGCCGGTCACGTCGAGTATTCTGGAATTGACGTCGAAGCTGAAAGAAAGTGCTATCGTTCCCGCGATTCCATTCCCGAAAATCAAGCCGACCGATATTATTCAATCCTTGAGGTAAAAGCAACATTTAAAGTCTCTGGAATCATGTAAATTTAAAAAACCACGTTTGTTTTCCAGCATTTTGCCGGTGGTGACCATTGGCACGGACACGACGTCGATCGTGAAAGCAGAGGAAGCTTTGGAAGTTTCGCCAGTAGAATTAACAACCGAAATAGATGCTTCGCGGAGCGAATCGTCGAGCCCGAAATCCCCGCAGGAAGAAGCCGACAGGCGCCGGATTTTCCAGAAAATCGGGGAACAGGAATTCGAGGACGTCGTGTTTACCCCGGAGCAAAAAAGGAAGAAATCCCGTGTCATGGTTCCGGAAAACAACGGATCGACGTCCTTCGAGGACACTAATTGTAACGCGAAAACGACGCATTCTTCTCTCCTCACTTTAAGCATGGAAAATTCGTTCATGCTGA
Organism: Zelostemma sp. ZL-2020; assembly: GCA_022816865.1. NCBI lineage: Eukaryota > Metazoa > Arthropoda > Insecta > Hymenoptera > Platygastridae > Zelostemma > Zelostemma sp. ZL-2020. Next base: position 9,768 of record JABFQM010000011.1, on the reverse strand, counting down.
AATCTGACAGAGATTTGGAGACGATAAAAAAGGAAGTCGAGGACAAGGAGAAGCTGCTCGCGGGGGTTTTGAACTTTGATTTATCCGAGTACATGACGAGCAGTAAAATCTGCGTGGAAGAGCCGTTGTTGGACATGAATGGGGAAGATGCAGCGAATGGAGACGAAGATGTTCTCGAAGAAGCGAACGAGGTGAGCGAATGCACCGAGACCGAATCCGTCGACGAAGAGGACGAAAGCTACAAAGCGGAGATAAACAAAATGCGGAACTTGGGCGAGTGCAGTAAGCAACTTTTACGGAAAAACGTGGATGATCCTTGGACGAGGAAGCATCGCGACGTCGACATCGGGATCGAACCTTCCTGGATGGTTAATGACACGATCACGGATGCTCAGTTCAACGGTGAGTATTGCTGATTCCTCGGCTGCAACTGCATTTCGAACAGCGCGCATCATGGCATTTTGTTTTTGCGTACATTTTAGTTGATCTTGATTTGTTTGTTTACAAAGTGTTTTCGTTTTTGCAGTTCTATCTAAAGAGTTTGTAGCATCCGTCAGCCTTGAAGAAAAAGACGACTGGATCTTGTTAGACCTGCCGTCGAGAGAATCATGAAATTCTTTGCAATTATTAAGATACGATGCTTCCGCAATTACGCTGTCGGCAAGTTTTCATCGATTGCGCTGCAAAAATCGTTAATTTATTTTTATTGTTAATCAGACTTTACAGAGTTCAAGTTTTTTTACTTGTATTTTTTATTTTTAGATTTTACAAGTTGTATTTTTTGCATTAGTGTAGTTTTAAGCTGAATCCAATGATTCTAGAGCACAAAATAGTACTACGAAACAAAATTGTGAGAACGTTTTTTATTGGCTTTTTAGTCTTTTTGTATGCTAGTCGAAAATTGATTTGTAACGGGCTTCGTAATCAATTTTATTTGAGAAATGAAATGCGAAGAAGCAGGACGAATTTGTACAGAAACGAGAATGTGAATTATACGAGATTTGTTAAACTACATTTTTTCGATCGATTCTTTCGTGTCCGCCGAATTGTAATACTTTGCGTGAGAGTGTACACTTTTTAAGTAATAATTTCTTCGTTTTTTCTCCGGGTCCATTTGCGCGCATTTTTTCAACGCGTTCTCGTGTTTATCGTAAATTACGTGCGCACCGCAACCGGGTCGCAGAAATACCCACTTTTCACAGCTGATCAAGCTCGACAAAGTCGCGAGTAAATTTTCAATCCCTCGTTCTTCGACCTGCGAAAAATGTTCCATGAAAAACCGAACGAGGGCAAATGCAATTTTCGTATCAACCAAAACTAGAGCGACGCCTTGAAATCCGTTCCCGCAAAGTCCGACTCCCAAAACGCCAGGGCTATTTTTCAAGGAATTCATAACGAACGACGCAGAAAAATGATTGCGCGCGAAATTGTCCTGAACGGAAAGGTAGTTTTTCCACAAAATTGTACCTGCGAAAATATTCGGCCGTTGTAATTCCGGGCTCGGTTTCAAGGCCGCAAATTACGCGTCGACGAACCCAATTTCGCCCACTGGCTTTTCTCGATACAACCAGCCGCTTTTTCGACCACGTCGTTTCCTCGAACGACGTGGAAAATTCTGTCCATGTGCTCTTTCGGCAAAAAATCCAGCTCCGAAATATCCTTGACTCGGGCGTCTCTCAAACTGCTGATGCTCATCGCGAAAGAAACGCGTTTGCATTGGAGCATGAATTCGTACTGCGACAGATTCGTTTCGAAATTCGGAAGCTTAAAAACGAGCAGTTTCGTGCCCGCGGGTTCCCAGGGAAATTGCGAGACCGTCAAAAACCTGCCGTCGAGTTTCAGGACTTTGTTTTCGCTGCCGATCGCCGAGAGCAAAGTGTCGCCGAAGAAATCGATGTTTTCCTTCTTGTTCGAGCCGCTCCTTTTCGCGGCCGAACAAACCAGGGCTTTTTCGAACTGACTCACGAAGTACGATTGCGTTATGGTCTCGAGAAAAGTCAGCATCGCCACAACGAGCGCCGAAGAACTTCCCAAGCCGCGACGTTGCGGTACATTGCAAACAACGATGACCCGGAATCCAGGAATCGCAACTGTTACAAAATGGTTTACAAAAAATTGCAGTCGGAGTTTTGGATTGCTCCGAACCTTTTTTCGAAAGGAAAATTTTTATCGTGCTTTTGACGAGGCGCAACCAAACTGGATCGTCCTGGGACAAAAGATGCCTGCTTTTCAAGTAAAACTTGTGGAGCTTCGTATCCGTTTCCTCGTCGTCGACGAGTTTGATCGAGCACCACTCGCTGCAGCTGCGACGAGAACCAGCGACGACGACTCCGAGTTGAATTGCCTATTCCAGAAAAGTATTCATTAATTCATTGCGTAACGTTTTTTTAAAATAAATACCATGCAGATCGTATTCCCTTCGTTATAATCATTGGCTTGTCCAATGATCTTCAAACATCCCGGCGCAAACACAGCGCAATTGGGATCTTTCCCGAATTCTTTGGAGAACTCCAACCCCGCCAAGTTTTTCAAATTTTCCGTCGACGCCGTATCATTGCAATCGCACTTTTCATTCGAAATCGCAATAGTATGTTTGCTTACATTAGGGTCCTGTAGGACGTGAAATAACAATCTTTAATCTGACTCGAATAAATGTAATCGAAAATGACCTTCTCGCAAGAATCCATTCTTTCTCCAAAAATTTTCGTTGCTTTGACATTTGATCGAGAAAGAACAAACGAAGTGCGATGCGGTTTTACAATATGAACGAATTTACAATCGCGGAATATAATTATAGACGGTTTTCGCAGTCGATAAGAAAAGAGACTGTACAAATTATTTACAAGTGACGCAAAGTTTCGTTATTTGTGCGGTAACTTATTGTCCGGCATTAAATTCGCAGCGACCAGGACTTGTCGAGCTGCATTGCTGATGTGCCGGAAACGATCTGGTCCCAAATGCACTCCCCCGTACCACCTGGAGACTACGACCAAAATGTTTTTAACCCCAATGATCTAAAAACAAAAAAAACCGAATTAAACACTGAAAATTGAAAACCGTTGATAACCGTACTTGCAGCAAGTGCAAAAGTCTGCCTCCTGCTTGAGCTTCGCCATCGTCTTCGCAGTCGTGAACAAAGCTATTCGTACTCTCGGAATAAATTCTATACGCGTACATATTATGAGTCGCGTGAGCGATTTTCTTATTCTCCAAAAGTCTCGTCAGCACCAGCCTGAAACAACGTAATTCCTGAATGAAAATCGAGCGAAAGTTGAAGAAAAGGAGACTTGGTTTCGCACGCACGGGACTTGCTTGGCCGAGATAACGACGGCCACGTGACCTTGAAACGTGCTTTTCCTGTCGCTTATTACTTCCCCGTGCATTATTTCCGGACACTCGCAATCACTTTCCTCGCTTTTCTCTGCGTTTTCGCATTCTGGTTCTTCCGAATCTTCTTGGGCAATTTCCGCTCCCGATTGCAATTCTTCCCTGATTTTCTCGATCCATTGAAAGAGCACGGGCTGACCTTTATGAGATCTGTAACATTATAAAACGCTCATTAAAGTAAATTACAGAAATTGTACAGAATTGTTCGAGAGAACTCCGAGCTTACAAATGCAATTCTTTTAAGAGACCGCTGATATAAACTTTCTTGGAATGACTGAAATGCGGGGCCGATAATTCGTAAATCGGCGAGGACGACGAGGGGTAATCGAGGGGTAGTTTCATGTACAGTTTGACGTAGTTTTCGCCGTCCTGGATGTTGATGCTGTACGCTCGGTTTTCTTCGTCCTCCGCTTGAAATTCGTCGCCGTAAATTGCCGATAAAGCCTCTAATTCTTCCACCTACAATTTTCACAAAATGTTAACAAATAAACAATAACAATTAAGCATAAACATAAGGGTACAAGAAATTAAACCTGTTTCGATTGGTCATCCATTCTTGGATCTTCGAGTTTTTCCGTTATCAATTGTTATCAATGAAAGAATTGTCCGCGCAGTTGGAATAAAAACAACGCAGTTTTTCCGTGTCGATCGGCATATTCAGGTTATGTTTACCAACTGGTTGACCTTCGAACACGTGTAAAACAAATGCAAAGTACGTGCAAAAATAATCAGTAAAATATGAAAAATTTCTCGCTTAACTTATGGATAAATTTCAATGAATTTTATTCCATAAATATTACATACCGTGGAACAATGTAAATGGAGCTTATTACATGATTAAAATAACATGACTGTTTTACATTCGAACCATCTACCATCGAACAAAAAGCATCCTTATAAAATTCACATTTTACAACCCCTCCTACAATTTCGCCTCGATGTAAACAGTAAAACAATAGAATCTTATCGAATAATCGGAAACTCAGTGTTTCCTACGCTTGTCTCGATCGTCCTTCCTGGGCTCTCGTTCGTCCTTCCGCTTGGGCGGAGCGTTCGACGAACTGGCTCGTTTCGCCTGCTTCAAGAACTGATCCAAACCGAACGGATCTTCCTCTTCTTTCTCGAACTGCACCGGGCCACTCCTCGTAGCAGACCGATCAGTTCCACTGAACTCCTTGTCCGGCACAAACCTACTAGTTTTAACCAGCTTCTCCAAATCATCCCCGTAATTATCCTTATCGATGTTCTTGCTGGGTCGATAAATATGGGAGCCGATGGAGTTGGCGTCCCTCCAGGGTTTGTCGTACACGTTGTACTCGTCGTCGTGTCCGTAACCGCTGTCCATTCCTTTCGTCTGATTAAACAATCTCTGATCGAACTGAGCATCTCCGGCACCGACATTCGTCTTCGCCGGCATGCCCAGGGCGATTTGTTCGCTGATGTCTCTCTCGCGCTCGCGCTGGAGCTTCGACCTTTTATCAGGAGCCGCTCGTGAAAGGTTTCTCTCGCGAGCCCGATCCTTGTGTCTCTCCTGACGCAACTGGTCGCGTTCCCGGATCTCCTCAGACTTTTCTATGGCCGCAGCGGATTTAAGCCCCGCGCGCTCTTCGCGCGCTTTTTGAGCCAGCTGACGAAGATGGTCTTCCTTCTTCTCTTTTTCCTTCTGCGCGAGCTTCTTCTCCAACTGCGCTCGCATCTCCACAGCTTCTCGGGCCTTTCTGTCGGCTATGTACAACGCGTCCGATAATTTCGCAAACTTCTCGTTGATGTGGACTTGCTGCAAACCTGAAAAAAACGTTTCATTATTACTTGTTCCTGGGGAAATTGGGAGTTCTTGGAACAACCTCTTCCGTCAGCTGCTAATCGCTTGTCCAAGGGAATCGTGTACCCCTTCGCGTTTTTCCAGTTACTTATGCAGGGTGGAATCTTCCATTCTTTCTGTTCTTTGACGGTGACTTTCCTCGTCGGAGAATGCATCACCGGAGCCGGGGGCGAGGGCGGGCCTCGGGGAATCTTCTTGTTTATACGGAACTTTGGAGGTTCCATGGGGTCGACTTGAGCTTCAACCATACGAATTACTCTCTGTTTGGCCCCGGAGTTAAAGGACTGTCCTTGTTGCGAGGGCGTGTAGCGAATGTACTGCGCCGGAGCGCGTTGCTCGGCGCATCTCACGGGCATCGCAGCCGCGATCTTTGATTTGGTGATTTTTTCCAGAGCCATTTTCGTGTTCATCGTAATCTCGTCGATCTCTTCGGTTCCTGGTCTTTGGAGACTCGGGTCATCCTCGTCCAGGATTTCAGAGGGAAGCAGGTCGCTCAGTTTGCTGTATACAATCTGAAAATGGGAGTTTATTGAAGGGTTTGATCCAGGAGTCGTGGGACAATTGTTTTTCATGAACGAATGGCCACCTTGTCTTTTCCGTGTCCTTGTCTGGCGATCAAGTCGTACTTCACTTTCCCTTCCGCGTCTAATTGCACCGCCAACGCGTTGCTCGATGTTTCTTTTCCCTTCATCCCCATGTCGAGGGGGTACTGCGCTACGGTGATTTCTGGGAAAGCTCCGCCGTCCCCGTAATCCTGAAATGAAGAAAATTGTTTAGAGATTCATGAAAATAGCTCGATTTTGAATGGAATATTTGGGTGCATTTATGCAGGAGGGGAATCGTGAAAATTACATCGGGGTTTCGGGGCACCCATCCTTTGCGTTGTCCATAGGGCGGCGCTGTAACGAAGGCTTTGACGAGGGCTGAAACTGGCCTTTGCCGGAGCTTTGCTTCCCTGGCTTCATCTTCTCTGTCCCAAACAACTTGCGTCGGCAGCGGCAACAAACTGAGACACGAAATCAACAAAATGTAAATTTTTCACTCTCGAAAAAAACGTCATTTTTCTCGAATTTCGGTAAAATACGACACAAAATGTTACCTGGTCAGAGACATCGTGCTGCGTTTCGAGGCGGTTATTTGGGTTGTTTCTTCGGTGATAGTTTTGGCGTGTACAAAATATATCTGCTGCAGCGAAACTGTTGACTTGCGTCTGTGGAAATGTGAGGTTATGTTAACATTCGTTTAGAAAACAAGATGGCGCTGTCATCGTTGACACTATCAACGCTGTCAACGTCAACGCTCGTGTATAGACCTGAGACCGATTTGAATTGCTCCCGCGAACTTCGAAGCGATAACTTAGTTAAATTGAAGATGATCGATGCTTTGATTGAAGTCGTAAAGTTATCGAGGTTAATCGAAATACATCGAAATGTACGAACAATAATAATAAAAATAAAAATAAAAATAATAATAATAATAATAATATAATAATAATTTAGTCCGCCAATATCCATATCAATCTGTTTTTATTGATTATTAAACACTTTAGCGCATTTACACTTCTCTATTGAACGTCTTTCGACTTAAAATTAAGGAGCGTTCACTTGAAAAATCCTTTTTTCCACAAAATTGGCCCTTTTATGCTTTTTTTCCCGAGCGGTTGTGGCAGCGGTTGCGAACTTGCACAAAACAACCGTCACAACCGCGGTTGCGGCGATCTGCTAGGGCTCTAACAATACTCGTATCCCTGGGATTTGATGGCGAGGTGAGATTTTATGGAAAAGAATAATCGAAATTTTATCCATTTTTCCAATAATTTGTCGTTCAGGATCGCTGATAAACTTGTTGATGAGTTAATAGTAGACGTCTCAAAGCATCTCGAGATCAGCGAAGAAATCGACAGCATGTACGACTAGGAATTTCAGGAGTGCTGACGAACCCAATTTGCCCGTTTTTGAACGCGATGCAATATTTGCTATTTTTAATCGAATTTTACTGAATTTTAGAAATTTAGGATTAATTAGGAGTTTTTGTAGTAACAGGAATAAATATTTGTACGAAAATTTTTAATTTTGTCTGCGCAATTAAAATACTGCAATATGAAAGAAAATTATTTTTTATTATTATTCCCTTCCCTGAAGAAAAAAAAATCCGGTGGAATAAAACAAAACATAAAACAACCCTGAGAGCACACAATATTCCAGGAATATATGCCAGAAATATTCCTGGAATATTGTGTGCTCTTAGGGAAATGTTCAGAACAATTGAGTTATTTCGTTATTTTTATTTTTCTGCAAATACTGTAGAATTTAACGCAAATATATTCCAGATTGAAAAAGATTTTAAGTTTTTTTTTCAAATTACAGCTTATGTTTTTCAATGCTCGAAAAATCCGTTTTAATATTCGAAATTATTTCCTTTATTCCTTCAAAATTTTTCTGAAATTATAGCTGAAATTTTCTCGAAAATTGAACGTGTTTTTTCGGGAGAAAATTTGTTATCTCAACAGCTTTGTTTTGGGTTTGGTCTCTCGGCCTAGCTGATATGAGTCATTTTGGTCGCTCACGAAAAATAGAATAATAACATAGATGAAGAGAATTTCGGGAAACTTTTTTTGCCGAATAATATAGAATAATTCGTTACTGTTTTAATATTAAAAATAAAATATTATAAATATATATATAAAATAATATAATATATTATTGTAGGAATAATTTTTTTCTCATTAAAAATGAATATTTTTTGCGTAATTTTGAGGTTTTTATAGTATTTAATAGTATTTTAATAGGGTTTGTTGAGTTTCGGAAAAATCTTATGGCAATATAGGGTTTTTTGTCAAAGATTTAATTCAAAAAAAGAAAAAAAATAGTTGGGACTGGATGAATTTTAAATAAAGTAGAATTCTTGTATCTACTGTAATTTTCTTAGGTTTTTTTTGTAATTTGTTGCAATTTTTAGCTTTTTTTTTTAATTCTCGGTAATTTACATATTCTGAAAGTTTATCTCTCGTTTAATTTCTTTATTCCGTTCCGAGTCCATTTGTTCCCGCTTTGTTAACGCCAATATGACGTCAACGAAGAGTAGAAAAAAAGACTCGAAACGGAACAGAGAAATTGATCAAGGGATCGATTTTCGAAGTATGTAAATTACCAAAAATTACAAAAAAACAGCAAAAAATTGCAACAAACTACAAAAAAACAGCGAAAAATTGCAACAAATTGCAAAGAACCTAAAACAATTACAGAAAATCCAAAAAAAAACGGATTATAAAATCCAAAAATTCTACTTTTATCAAAATTTATCCAATTTTCATCTTTTTTTTCCTTTTCCGAATTTAATCGTTGACAACAAACCCTTAAAATCCTCTCAAAACTCAACGATCCCAATCAAAAACACCCTAAAAACTTTAAAATTACGGAAAAAAAAATTAATTTTCAATAAATAAACGGCGAAATAAACGAGAAACTATAATTATTCAAGATTATTCGGCAAAAGTTTTCCCAAAAATCGATTTAATTACGCTATTCTTTTGTTTTTCCAAAATCGCGACAACAATTTTCCGAAAAATTAAAAGTTTTCATAGTTTATATATTTTGAAAGTCGATTCGTCATTCAATTTCTTTTTTCGCGCGCTTTTGAGCCTTTGTTCGGACTTCGCTGACGTCATTTGGGCCGGCAAGAAAGATTCTTGGCGCGCTCTGATTAGTCAACGTCACGAAGCAGGCGTGGCTTATTCGGCTTGATATACCCGAGCTGCGCACGCCCAGCGTCATTGTGTGCTGGGACTGCTGGGTACTCGGTCGGCGCGTTCGTACCTGGCTATTTCCGTTGCGCGGGAAAATCGTCGTGTTGCTCGCGAGTATTTTGTGGCCGTAAATTACAGAGAGTGTCGTAAAGTGTTCAGTGAGTGCCCAAAGGATTATCAGTGAGTGCCCAAAGGATTATCAGTGAGTGCCCAAAGGATTATATTGGATTACTAACCCCCGGATTGGAAGCCTCCACCTTGCCATCGAAAGGTAATTTGAACAAATTGAATCATACAAAATAAATTAATTGCAAATTATGATTTTTTTCACCGAATTGTTTTATTCGCATGATTTTAATATAAGAAATTTTTTATTTTCTCAGGTAGGTCCCATTTGACGGCAGCAAGGATCATGGGTCTTCAAATGAGTAAGTTTATATTTTCACACCGCGAATTCAGAAAAGCGCGTTGCCGGAACAACGCCTCTCTAAGAGCACACAATATTTTAGAAATAGCCAGAAATATTCCTAAAAATATTGTGTCCTCTTAGGGCTGCATTTATTTTTTGAAACGTGATCCTTTTTGATCCGTTTCCAAATTTTGTGAAGTGCGAAGTGTTTATAGTGAAATCCCACCAGAAACGGAGAATCATTGTAAGTATATGGGTAATTGCATAATTTCCTCTTCAGTCGGTAAGCACTGATGAGGCGAAAATATTAATTTTTTAATTATAAAATGTATTTTGCCCTGAAAATGTATTGTAATGTTATGTATTTGCCATTCAAGTAAACTTCGAAGTTTGCTTGAGACCCGT